>CM038720.1:6580461-6882961 GCA_021613375.1 Megaleporinus macrocephalus | reverse complement strand
CTAACAGTGACGGGCAAATGATACCGATGCTTCTGAGCTTGTGTGGAGAAATCCAGAAAGTCGTTTATGAAGTATGGAGGTTTGCTTCGTTAAGGGCGAGTGATGATGTCACTGATGACGTCTGAAGTCTCGCTGGTTCAGGATGTGGTTCGAGTGTTGCTGTGATTTATTGTTTCTTAATAAAATTTAAAGTTCCCATCAAACCACAATCACTGTCCCATCTCATAAAACCACTGCACCAGTTTTAACATCAATATCTCACGTACTATTAGATTTATTTACTGACTGAAATCAGACTGGCAGCTTTTTTAATTAATTAACAGACCCACACAATCAAACACAGATCAATGAAATTAAGGTGTTTTATGTATGTACTTATTTTAATGCTGACCACGTTGCAAGAGGCCATCGCAAATAGTTGAAATGACAATAAACGTTTTGGCCAGCAGGGGGGTTCGTGTGCACATGGAGCTTTGAGTAGTGAATCTTTTTTGGAACCAGCTGGAGAGAAAGTTTTAACACTTCTAGAGGCTTCATCTGGCCTTCACTAGCATCTACTGAGAAGTAAGTCTGGATAGTTAGCAAATATAGCTAAACGTACTTCTTAGGGGTGTGTTTAAAAAAACAATTTTTCGATTAAAATTGATCAAATCGTCGTATAAACCCGAGTCCGATCTTTAAAATTAGCATTCCTATTCAGTACGAACCGTCTACACCTTCCGAGAGTACAAAATAAGTAAAAACTTAACCTCAGACCACCTTCTCATATCACCAACCCCCTGTGTTATTAACCTCAGACCACCTTCTCATATCACCCACCCACTGTGTTATTAACCTCAGACCACCTTCTCATATCACCGACCCCCTGTGTTATTAACCTCAGACCACCTTCTCATATCACCCACCCACTGTGTTATTAACCTCAGACAACCTTCTCATATCACCCACCTACTGTGTTATTAACCTCGGAGGAGACAGTGTTGTCCCATTAGAACTTCTTACTGTCTCTCTGGTCTCCTCCCATGTAACTGTATTCATTTTGGTTATCTGAGCGGAAGTTCTAACACAAAGGTGGAAGAAACACACGCTTGAAAGTAGGTGTGGCCAAATACGGTGAATATAAACATTAATGTTTTTAGTAATGGTAGGTTGTGTGTTGCTTGTACGTTTACCACATTAGTTCTCTGAAAATCTCTTTTCATATTAAAACAAAATATATTATTAACTGAAATATCTCTAAATGAATCGATATTGAATTAAATCGGAAATTGAATTGAAATCTTGTGAATCGGGATCGAATTGATCCGGGAAATCAGTGGCGATACCCAGCCCTAGTACTTCTGTAGTGCCCATGCTATCATTTTGATGAAAGTGTTTTCCGTTGCGTTGGGTCTTCTTGGCCACCATAGGTTTTGCTTTTCAGAATTTCTCATATAGTCCACCCACTGTGTTCTTAACCTCAGATAAAACAGTGTTGTCCCATTTAAACTTCTTACTGTCTCTCTGGTCTCCTCCCATGTAACTGTATTCATTTTGGTTAGCTGAGTGGAAGTTCTAACACAAAGATGGAACAAACACACGCTTGAAAGTGGGTGTGGCCAAATACGGTGGGTAAAAACATATAAACACTAATGTTTTTAGTAATGGTAGGTTCCTTGTGCATTTACCACATTAATTCTCTGAAAATCTCTTTTCATATTCAAACAAAACATGATTGTAACTGAAATATCCCTAAATGAATCAATATTGAATTAAATCGAATCGAATCGGAAATTGAATTGAATTGGGATCTTGTGAATCAGGATCGAATCGATCCGGGAAATCAGTGGCGATACCCAGCCCTAGTACTTCTGTAGTGCCCATGCTCTCGTTTTGATGAAAGTGTTTTCCGTTGCGTTGGGTCTTCTTGGCCACCATAGGTTTTGCTTTTCAGTAAAATATTCTAGAATCTCCAAAAGGCTGGGAATAACACTGTCCAGTAAACTGTCCAGTCTTTTTTTTTTAAAACCTCGTCAAATTATTCAAGTAGCAATATCAATATTGACGGTATTGACGTACCTTCCGTAGTACTTTGCCGCACGGCGGCCAGCCAAACCCCTGACCGAGACCATTCAAGAACCAGAGTCCCGTGAAGACCATGACCGTGGACGACCAGGAGAAGAGCACGTTTATGCCGCCGACGATGAAGAGGCCGGCGGAGAAGAGCCAGCGGGCGCTGAGCTGGTCAGACAGCACTCCACTGATGAACTTACTGATGGCGTAGGCCAACGTCTGACTGCTGGTGATCAGGCCTGAAACAAAGACAGACACGCTCACTGAGGAACTGACCAAAGCCCTGATCCAACCACATAACCAGGGAGCATCAAGGTGACCGTCTTTTACAGTAAATGTCTTACCTGTTTCACAGATCTCAGAAAAAACAACCTTTAGTATCTTTTCCTTCTGAGCGGAGAAGCTGTCTTAACCATCAAAAGTTTGGGCACACCTTCTTTCCTTTTGGAATTTAGGTTTTTTCGCTTTTATGTAAAGCAATAAAACCTGTACATCTTTCTAACCCAAAACAGTCAAGTACTGACCATGTTCTATATTTTTATATAATAAGAAACACGCACTTTATTGCTGTGCCTTTTTAGACTAATGTAACTAAACGACCTCTGTTCTGATTGGCTGTTCTGTGCTGTGTCCTGTTTAAAAATCAGCTGGTGCTGCAACATCCAGTACAAACTGTCCAGACTGGAATCCTCTAATTTCGGACGCGTGGACGCTTTGAGAAGGCTGCAGTGCTGTAGCTGCTTCCTGACAGACGGAATCAGCAAATGGTGCAAACTTGATTAATTCAAGAAAACAATAGGGGGCGCCACATCACCAGAAACTGCACAGTCCCTCCTCCTTCCTCTTCACTCCCAATCAGTCTAGAAGTAGTGCTGCAGCATCAAACTTCATCCCTTTACCAAAGTGGTACTACAGTGACTCACTATCACCTCTTCAGGTACAAAGTAGTACTACAGTGACTCACTATCACCTCTTCAGGTACAAAGTGGTACTACAGTGACTCACTATCACCTCTTCAGCTACAAAGTGGTACTACAGTGACTCACTATCACCTCTTCAGATACAAAGTGGTACTATAGTGACTCACTATCACCTCTTCAGGTACAAAGTGGTACTACAGTGACTCACTATCACCTCTTCAGGTACAAAGTGGTACTACAGTGACTCACTAACACCTCTTCAGGTACAAAGTGGTACTACAGTGACTCACTAACACCTCTTCAGGTACAAAGTGGTACTACAGTGACTCACTATCACCTCTTCAGGTACTAGGCGGTACTACAGTGACTCCTTATCACCTCTTCAGCTAAAAAGTGGTACTACAGTGACTCACTATCACCTCTTCAGGTGTAAAGTTGTATTACAGTGATTCACTATCACCTCTTCAGGTATAAAATTGTATTACAGTGACTCACTATCACCTCTTCAGGTACAAAGTATATAAATATATATCTTAAACCTAAAAACCTGTCCACTTCCTAAAATTCAATTATATTCCAGGAATTTCATGATCTGAGAGAACCCTGTACATACCAGAAAATTCTGGGAATTACAGGAGGTCTCATGATACAATATTATCACAGAACTTAAGTCACAATAACATATTGTTGTGATGTTGTGATAACATATACTGTAATATAATGCAAAATACATTCTCAAAGGAAAACTTTGTGCTGTTATATTCACATAGGAATCCACAGCCCTTGACATCCATGCATTAGAGGTTAATCCAGTTTTTAATGCCTTACTCAAAGAAAGTTTTATTATTTTAGTACCAAAGGTTTTATTTGCAGCTGCAATATGTGTAATAAAATATAGATACTTGGCGTCAGTGTGGTAATACGATGCTGCCACGTAAATATTGTGATATTATGATCTATAGATTTTTTCCCCAACACTAGCACATACTAAGCTCATCACATGCTTTAATGTTAAAATATTAATAATAATAACAGAGTCTCATTCAAATAAATTTTTATACTGTTGTAATAAATGTGAATAAAAGTAGGTCAATATATTACATGAAATCAAAAAAAGATCTTTTCTGATTGCAAATAATAAAATATTACTAAATAAGTTCAAGTAATTACAGGAATTCAAATGTTTTAGTCATTATCATGCAAACCTACTCACCTAGCTCCTCTTTATCCAGTTCGACCTCCTCCATGACCGACGGCATGAGAAAGGAGAAGGTCTTCCTGTTGAAGTAATACAGCATATACCCCAAAAACATTGAGATGAAAATGACCGCACGGTAATATCCATAACCTGTGGCCCCCATTGCGCTGCACTTTAAGATGAGCAAGAATAATAATAAAAAAAAGATCCAGGAGAGCTGCCAAAAGCCCACTTCTGCTGCCAAGCCTGGCGGAAAACTTCTCTTCTGTCCGGCAAACTTGAACTTTCTGCACGCTGGCAGCTGAGGAGAGCCTTCAGTGAGCGCCGACAGCCGGCGATCCTCTGCCAAGACCCATCACAGCTGAGCTGAGCCTGAGGGGGAGACGCTGAGCCAGCCTGGATAATGATGATGTTGATGCTGCTTCAATCACAACTTTGAGGTGCACCTTATTATTATCAGGCGATGTTCCTTTCAGGTTCCCCCGATTCTTTCAAGCAGATCGCCCAGCCTGCGTTCATCCCATATGGCCGGTTCCTCTCGGATGAGCCTGAAAGACATGCAGTTTGTGTGATTATACATGGGCATGATCAGGATTCGATAGAGCTGAGGAGCACCATCAGCAAAGTCCACAAACTCTCTCTCTCACACACACACAATGGCTCACTGTTATCTGGATCTTATCAAAGGGCCAAAGAGAGTTAATCACAGCCTTACAGGCAGCTAAAAATGGGTCATGTGTCCAGCTGCTACGTGACATTGGGCAGGAGACCTTCAAAGTCTTCAAAGTCTTTTCAGTGCACAGGGTTGGAGGGCTGGTGATGAAAGTAAACAAGGCTACGTGGCAATAGGGTTGCTTATAGTCCAGGCTGAGCCAAACAAAGGCATCCTGGATGCATACTGAGCCCCAAGGTCCCAGTTTTCCATAGCATGCCTTCATGTGGTGGTCCCATTGCTGCATGTCCTTGAGGTTGACCACGTCATGGCATTGATTTAGGGTCCTAAAAGCATGAAAGCCTTAAGCAACGTGTGGCTACGTGGGATATTAGGAGCTTTCATCACTTTAGCATCGACAGAAAATCCATTCTTAAGCCTCGTATTGGAATTCTCCGTTCCACCTTAAATGGTGCAGCAGTTTCATTCTGGCGCCTGAGGCGCCAGAATGAAACTGCTGCACCATTTAAGGTGGAACGGAGAATTCTGATAACAAGTCAACTTCAACCTCACAAAATCGCGTCTGATTGATCACGGATCGATAAATGATATCCACCCCAGCACGCTTAAAACATAAACACCCCAAATCCACACACATACACGCACATATTTCGCTCAAAAGTCACGATTTCGCTGCAAGGATTAGCAAATAAACTGTACCTCCATCTGTCCGGGCACTGCATCCGATTCGCTGGCGCTGGCAGGAACTCCCGCCCCCTCCTCGTCGCGGATTGGCTGCCGCGCCTGTCAGTCAGCACGCTGGCGGCGCATCACTGTGCTAGCGCGCTAAAGCCAGAGGGGCTTGATGCATCACGTCTGGACCACTAGAGCGAGCGAGGTAGGCTGAGGGGTTTGCTGCTGAGAAGAAAGGAATGATGTAACGTTATTTAATTTAATATATATATATTTATATATATATTTTTTTTTTTGTTGGGGGGTGAATTAGCTTTAATCGCACGTGCTGGTATGGACTGCAGAGGGGGCTCAGATATGGGCTTTTGGGTTTATCTTCTTTGACAGGTGGATGATGCATGGATGATGGGCTTGCATTAAGCTGCAGCTTCGTGGAGAAGTAGCCCAGCTGCTGGATTCGAACCCATGACCTGCTGGGTTATGGGCAAAGCCTGCTGATAACAGTATCCCAACACTTAGAGGAGAGGGGCTTTCTCTGGGAAAGGTGGGTGCTTCATTATTTAAAACAGTTCACTTTATTGCAGGGATGCAGGAATTGTGGGACGATATCTTATAGCTTGGATTTCATTCCTGGGATGTACCGATATGGGGGCTTGTGGGCTGATATCCAATATTCAATATTTGTTGTGGATAAATAGCTTGAACTTCATTCCCGGGATCCAGCGGGCTCATATCTGATACTGTTTGTGTAAAAAATGCTCAAACTTCATTCTAGAGGTGCACCGATACGAGAGTTGTGAGGTGATATCTGATATTCTTTAATGAAAAAAAAGCAGATATCTAATATTTAATATTGTTGGTGCAAAAATTGCTTGGACTTTTCATTCTAGGGATGCACCGATATGGGAAATATGGGCTGATATCCGATATTTCATTCTATGGATGCACCGATACAAGAATTGTGGCTCGATATCTGATATTTTTCATATAACTGATCTTAAACTTAATCCTATGGCTGAAGCACTAAGGGAACAGTGGGCTGATATCTTATATTTTCATGTAAAAGATGCTCAAAGGTCATTCTAAGGATGCACCCATATGGGAATTGTGGGTCGATATCCAATATCCAGTATTTGTTGTGAGAAAATCACTTGAGCTTCATTCCGGGATGCACTGATATATAAACTGGGGGCTGATATCTGATACTAGGGATGCACTGATATGGGAAATGTGGGCTGATATTTCATTCTAAGGATGCTCTGATACAGGAATTGTGGCTCGATATCTGATATTTTTCATTTAACAGAGCCTTAAACTTTATCCTATGGATGAACCAATAAGGGAACAATGGGCCGATATCCAATATTCAATATTTATTATGAGAAAATCACTTGAACTTCATTCCCGGGATGCACCGACATGAAAAGTGGGGGCTGATATCTGATACTGTTCATGCGAAAGATTCTCAGACTTCTCATTCTCATTCTAGAGATGCACCGATACGGGAGTTGTGGGCTGATATCCAAAATCCAATATTTTTTTGGGAACAATTGCTTGAACTTCATCCTAGTAATGGACTGATATGGGAACTGTGTGCTAATATCAGATATTTCATTCTATTGATGCGCCATCATTCATTCTAGGGATGCACTGATACAAGATTTGTGGCTCGATATCTGATATTTTCCATATAAATGAATCTTAAACTTAATCCTATGGCTGAACCAATAAGGGAACAGTGGGTTGATATCTTATATTTTAATGTAAAAGATCTTTAAAATCATTCTAGAGATGCAATGATATGGAAATTGTGGGTCAACATCCAAGATTGTTCGTATAAAAGATGCTTGTAATTCATTCTAGGCATGCACTGATGTGGAAATGTCTGATGTCTGATTTTGTTTATTTAAAAGATGATTGTTATCTGATATTGTCATGTTCTAGCTCCTCGTGACCCCGACTAGCGGAATAAAGTGTAAGATGATGGATAGATGGGATACTGTTTTCATGAGACATGATATGCATCACAATATTTAGTTTTGGTCTGAGGTCGACCTGTAGAGATGCTTATAATAATAATAATAATAATAATAACAAAGCTACAACTACATTGATGAGGAAAGCATAGTGATGTCAGAGTCATATCAGTATTGGCTAATATGTGAAACCAATATTTTTTATCTGATCATACTATTTAGTAAGACTTGAATGTTTAGATTTTAAGTTTCTGCACTAAAATAACTATAATTGTATTAAATTGTAATTATTACAGTATTGATATAAATGTTCGATCTCTGTGTGACGCTAATTAACATAGATTTAGTCCTAATTTATACATCCTGTACATGCTTATCAGCATTAGCAGAGATGTACATGAAAAATATTGGAGATTTAAGTATCAAGCCACAGTTTGGAGCATGTTCTATAAAAGGTTGTGGCTTCGATTCCCCTTGATGCCCCTTGTACTCATTTTATTACATTTTCAACATTTACTTTATTTCTAAAAATACATCTCATGGTTCTCTTTACTGGTAATCCGGTTGTTTAAACTCAGCGTGGATAGATAACAGGTTAAATCTGGGATTTCTTTTTGCATTTCAATCTGAAAAAAGTCTGAATTTAAAGTTAAATAAAGAAGAAACGTTCACTTTTTAGATCACCATTCAAACTAAAGCACGCTGGCTGTGCTCAGGACTGTGTACAGAATAGTCAGATGTTGTTTTAGTCTTATGTCTTCAGTTGCAGCTCAGGTTCAGACGCCTCTCAGGATGGTTTCATCTTCTCATCTTCTTTTGCACAAATTGCCGAGTCTAACACACCATCATTAGAGCAAACGTGGGGCACGCTAAATACTTCAAAACTACTTTTACTTGAATTGTTTTACTAATAACATAATTTGTAATAAAAACCATGTGCTTTCAGATATTCACTAGTGCTATCAAACTTTCACTAGTGCTCTTAGACATTCACTAGTACTCTCAAACTCTTACTAATGCTCTCAAACATTTACTAATGCTCTCAGACGTTCACTAGTGCCCTCAGACATTCACTAATGCTCTCAAACATTCACTTATACTCTTAAACTTTCACTAGAGTTCTGACATTCACTAGTGCTCTCAGACTTTCACTATTGCTCTCAAACTTTCACTAATGCTCTCAAACATTCACTTATACTCTTAGACTTTCACTAGGACTCTCAGATTATCGCTAATGCTCTCAAACATTCACTAATGCTCTCAAACTTTCACTAATGCTCTCAAACTTTCACTAGTACTCTCAAACTCTTACTAATGCTCTCAAACATTTACTAATGCTCTCAAACATTCACTAATGCTCTCAAACATTCACAAATGCTCTCAAACATTCACTAGTGCTCTCAGACGTTCACTAGTGCCCTCAGACATTCACTAATGCTCTCAAACATTCACTTATACTCTTAAACTTTCACTAGTGTTCTGACATTCACTAGTGCTCTCAGACTTTCACTAGGACTTTCAGATTATCGCTAATGCTCTCAAACATTCACTAATGCTCTCAAACTTTCACTAATGCTCTCAAACTTTCACTAGTACTCTCAAACTCTTACTAATGCTCTCAAACATTTACTAATGCTCTCAAACATTCACTAATGCTCTCAAACATTGACAAATGCTCTTAAACTTTCACTAGTGCACTCAGACGTTCCCTAGTGCTCTCAGACATGCACTAATCCTCTCAAACATTCACTAATGCTGTTAAACTTTCACTAATGCTCTCAAACATTCACTAGTGCTCTCAGACATTCACTAGTACTCTCAAACTTTCACTAGTACTCTCAAACTTTTACTAATACTCTCAAACATTTACTAGTACTCTCAAACATTAACTAGTGCTCTCCAGTGATAGTTCTAAAAAACGTTTTGAAACACATTTTTGGAAACACATTCATTCATTGGAGCAACATATGCAGCATTATTAGATTATATAGTTTTGTGACTATTTTACCATCAACGTCACAAACAACACTCAGAAGGAGCGTGTAACTTCACTGGTGGTTTTGAAAGTATGTAATATGGCTATATTAGTGTTGCAGACATGGTGACCCCTGGTTCCCATCGCCACTGGTACCCAACTCACACCACCCCCACTGAATTATGCAGATATTATAAAAAATGGGTGAAAATTCCCCTTATTAAGTATCTCTTGACCTATAAAGACAAGGTTCCTGGAACCAGACCGGGAGGAAACTGCTGCAGTGATGCAGCGAGAAAGCTGTAGAATATAAGAGCATGTGAGAAAACCACAACGACTATCACCCAATCAGGAAACCGGAAGGATTTTTAGTTAAATTCAGCAAACGAACAGTAACTGTGTAGGACATGTGCAGAAGTGTGTTGTCTGTAGAAGTGTTCACTTATTTACACCCAAAATCAACAGCAACATGCCATTTGAGCATTTCTTCAAACTTTTGCATTTTGGCTGTATATTAAAATCCCTGTTGTGCCCCAGTAGAAAGATCTCCCTCTGTCTTTCTCATATTTACTTACTCTGTGATATTTGCTGATTGGGTCTGCTTTGATTAGTCGTCTGGAGGTGGAGTGAAATGAAAATGTTCTTTTGTGCAGAGTAATGAAGATCTCTGTGGAGGCGGGAAGGGAGCGTGCGCGTGGGCTGTTGTTTTTGGTGCCAGTTTAATTGTATGCTGAGTGCGCAAAATTCAGATCAGCCATCACGACCCAAAGATACACAGAGATACACGAAGCTACACACAGGAACACACTGCTACACAGAGTTATACAGAGATACACACTAATACACAGAGCTATACAGAGATACACACAGGAACACACTGCTACACAGAGCTATACAGAGATACACACTAATACACAGAGCTATACAGAGCTACACACAGGAACACACTGCTACACAGAGCTATACAGAACTACACACTACTACACAGAGCTATACAGAACTACACACTACTACACAGAGCTATACAGAGCTACACACAGGAACACACTGCTACACAGAGCTATACAGAGATACACACTAATACACAGAGCTATACAGAGATACACACTGCTACACAGAGCTATACAGAGATACACACTGCTACACAGAGCTATACAGAGATACACACTACTACACAGAGCTATACAGAGATACACACAGGAACACACTGCTACACAGAGCTATACAGAGATACACACTGCTACACAGAGCTATACAGAGATACACACTGCTACACAGAGCTATACAGAACTACACACTACTACACAGAGCTATACAGAGCTACACACAGGAACACACTGCTACACAGAGCTATACAGAGATACACACTAATACACAGAGCTATACAGAGCTACACACAGGAACACACTGCTACACAGAGCTATACAGAGATACACACTGCTACACAGAGCTATACAGAACTACACACTACTACACAGAGCTATACAGAACTACACACAGGAACACACTGCTACACAGAGCTATACAGAGATACACACTACTACACAGAGCTATACAGAACTACACACTACTACACAGAGCTATACAGAGATACACACTACTACACAGAGCTATACAGAGATACACACTGCTACACAGAGCTATACAGAGATACACACTGCTACACAGAGCTATACAGAACTACACACTACTACACAGAGCTATACAGAGCTACACACTACTACACAGAGCTATACAGAACTACACACTACTACACAGAGCTATACAGAGATACACACTACTACACAGAGCTATACAGAACTACACACTACTACACAGAGCTATACAGAGCTACACACTACTACACAGAGCTATACAGAGATACACACTACTACACAGAGCTATACAGAGCTACACACTGCTACACAGAGCTATACAGAGCTACACACTACTACACAGAGCTATACAGAGATACACACTACTACACAGAGCTATACAGAGATACACACTGCTACACAGAGCTATACAGAGCTACACACTGCTACACAGAGCTATACAGAGATACACACTACTACACAGAGCTATACAGAACTACACACTACTACACAGAGCTATACAGAGCTACACACTACTACACAGAGCTATACAGAACTACACACTACTACACAGAGCTATACAGAGCTACACACAGAAACACACAGCTACACAGAGCTATACAGAGATACACACTACTACACACTGCTACACAGAGCTATACATAGCTACACACAGCTACACACTGCTACACAGAGCTATACAGAGCTACACACTGCTACACAGAGCTATACATAGCTATACAGAGCTACACACTGCTACACACAGCTACACACTGCTACACAGAGCTATACATAGCTACACACAGCTACACACTGCTACACAGAGCTACACACTGCTACACACAGCTACACACTGCTACACAGAGCTATACATAGCTACACACAGATACACTGCTACACAGAGCTACACACTGCTACACACAGCTACACACTGCTACACAGAGCTATACATAGCTACACACAGATACACTGCTACACAGAGCTACACACTGCTACACACAGAAACACACAGCTGCACACTGCTACACAGAGCTATACAGAGCTACACACTGCTACACACAGCTACACACTGCTATACAGAGCTATACATAGCTACACACAGCTGCACACTGCTACACAGAGCTATACAGAGCTATACAGAGCTACACACAGCTACACAGAGCTACACACTACTACACAGAGCTACACACTGCTACACAGAGCTATACAGAGCTACACACAGCTACACATAGCTATACAGAGCTACACACAGCTACACATAGCTATACAGAGCTACACACTGCTACACAGAGCTACACAGAGCTACACAGAGCTATACAGAGCTACACACTGCTACACACTGCTACACACAGCTATACGGAGATACACTGAGCTATATAGAGCTATATAAAGATACACAGAGCTACAGAGAGCTATATAGAGCTATATAAAGATAAACAGAGATAGAGAGAGCTACACAGAGTTACACAGATAAAGAGCTATATAGAGCTATAGAAAGCTACACAGAGCTACAGATAGCTATATAAAGATAAACAGAGCTACAGAGAGCTATATAGAGCTATATAAAAATAAACAGAGATAAAGAGAGCTACACAGAGATACACAGATAAAGAGAGCTATAGAAAGCTATACAGATCCACGCATAGCTATATAGAGCTATATAAAGATACACAGATATACACAGAGACACACAGAGCTACACAAAGATACACAGAACTGCAGACAGCTATACAGATCTACACAGACCTCTCTGACCTCTGTGTAGATCGGTGTATCTTAGTTATACAGAGATATATAGAGAGCTATAGAGACATACACAGAGCTACTCAGACATAGATTGAGATACACAGCTACACAGAGCTATACAGATATACTCAGAGCTCTGTGACTTCAGTCTATCTGTGTATCTCTGTATAGCTCTCTGTAGCTCTGTATATCTTACTTATACAGAGCTATATAAAGACACAGGGCTACACAATGCTATACAGACATACATAGAGCTACGCAGACATAGATTGAGATACACAGTTACACAGAGCTATACAGAGATACACAGACATACACAGACCAGTCTCACACCTAGAAAAAAGTGAAGTGTGAAGAGACAGGATAGATTATAGAGAGATAACAAAGAGAAAGACTGAATGACAGTGCAGAGAGAATAGAGAGAGAAAGACAGATACTAAATAGAAAGGATAGAAAGAGAGAGAGAGAAAGAGAGAGAGAGTAAAGTGAGAGAAAGAGAGAGAAAAGAGAGAGAGAGATAATAGAGAGAGAGTAGTGTTGTGTGTGGAGGGGCTGATGGTGAGGATGGAGTCTCTGTGTTCAGGCTGCCTGATGATGAAATGTTAATCAGTCTGGTTTTAAACGCGCTCTGGTTTTGTGTCCCAGCAGGAGCAGCGAGCGCGCCAGAAGTCCTGAACGAGGACGATGGAAGAGTCAGAGACTGAAGTGCTGTAAAACCCCTATACAGCTCACAGGTACGCCACCAGCCTTTACTATACAGCCAGCTGTATCTTCTCTGCTGTTACACTGTGTTCATAGTTAGTTTTTTATATTAAATTAACAACATGTGCGGCAGAGAGTCTATATTCAGAATTTTATATTTCAAAATTTCACCTATTATGTTCTATTTTGTGCATATTTTGGTTTGTTTGGGATTTTTTACTTTACCAGGAGTTTTACTGGTTGTGAAATGGTTCAGATGTTGTTTACAGTGGTGGTGATGGGAACCAGAAGTCACCATATCTACTACAAAAATATAGACATTTTATTCTGTGTTTATTATTATTACATAGAATAACCTCCTCAGACGTCTGGTTCCTATCACCACCACTGTGAACAATGCCTAGAAGGCATCCTTTTCACATTAGATCACTCTGAGTAACATCTTATGGTGCTTTCACACTTGTCCTGAATACTTGAGTACAATGGGCTCGTTTTGGGGTGAGGGATCCATGTTCCTGGTTTACTGTCACACATAAGAATTCCATATGAACTATGGGTAGATGTGCAACTCCATACATCACTTGTGTCGGTCCGTACAACTCTCGCTCAAGCAGAAGAGAACAGAGCTTGACTACATCCCAAAACCGTGTATCATCTTAGTGAATTTTAAAAAATGGTGGAATTCCCCTGAATGTTTATATTAAAGGAGCCATGTGCTGCATATTTTCTTTTTATTATTTTCATTTCTGAAGGTCTACTGATGTCATTTTTTGTGTTTTTTCTCACTTTTCTGTATTACTTTGAACTAAACAGACTTTTTTACAGTGCCTTTAAAGCATATATATATATATATACATATAAATGAGCTCTCTTCTGATTGGCTGCTCTGTGTTGTGCCACAATCTAAAGCAGACCAGGTCCAAGCACTCCTCATACCGTCACCATGAATGGGTGAGTTTAAATTTCTGTAGTCTGAATAGGTGGATCTCGTCACGATCCAAAGAAAAACATTAATCACAAAAATAGTAATAGTACAGGAGGGGCCAAAAACCTTCTTTACTTTTAATGCAAGTCAATGGAACCAGAATTTTGTCCAAGCCATTTTGGAGCATTTCCGTGGCACCATTAACTGTGAAACTTTTACAGGAGATAAAGGGCAGCTGTTGAGTTTGAATGATGTAGAAACATAAAAAAATGTGTGACATCACAAAAACAGTAATTTTTAAAAGGGCTGTTTTTACAGCTTAGTTTCTATAAATAGACTGCACGTGTTAGAGAAAATGTAACAGTCTCTTCATCAAACTTGTCTATTATTAAAAAAGACTATTTAGTTTTCCAGTATATGGGCCCTTTAAAGCACAGTAGTGGAGATTACAGCTTTTCCAGTCTAGCTCTGGAGGCTGTGCAGCTAATATCTATGTCTATGTCAGAAAGCACATCTGATATCTCCTGTGAACACGAGCATGGAAACCTATCTCCAGGCTGAGAGCATTGACTGGGGCGGCTAGTGGTCAGGACCTGTCCACGTGGCTGTACGCTCCAGCGGTCAATGTGTGAGCCCTGGGCTGAGCTTTGTGTGCAGGACCTGCCTGGCCGGTAGTGCTGTTACATAAGAGCTACACTCCTAATGACCCTGATTATTGAGCTACATGATGAAAATGAGCTATTACTCAGATAGCAAGCATATATCGGTCCACTGGGTTGATCAGGATGGCCCCCCGCTGACTGTACGCCAATGGTGGTCCACGCTCGGACCACCCAGATTATTGTCCTGCATGCAAGTTTTAGATTTCTTTCTATTGGTCCGTTCATCATGAAGACTTTACAGGATACAGGGAGCAGCTGTTGTGTTGAAATGATATAGAAAAATTAGATTCAGCATGGAGATATGTTATGCTGGCTCTGCTGATTACCAGCCATGCTGGTTAATGCTGATGCTGGTTACAGTTGATTCATTAATATTATTATTATATGTTCATTTTTAACTGAACTAATTTACATAATGTAATAAAAAAATAAAAGAAAGTAAGTGAATGGAACTGTAAGTGGAAAATGAGTAATGAAAAGAGGCATCTTATCTAATACTCTGCGATGGGTCTGCTGAAATGCGCTGAGCCAGTGGGCAGCCAACAGTGGTCCACTGTCCTCTTAATAACTGGGTTTATATCGTCGCTGTCTAATGAAAAACAAATATTTCCAAAATTGCAACTTTACAGGAGAGACCAAAAACATACTTTACTTTTAATGTAAGTCAATGGAACCAGAACGCAATGTAAACAACCATTGGCATGTTTAAGTAATGTAGAAAACTCAAAATCTACAAAAATGGAGACATGTTTTTATTGGACAGCAATGATATGCTGTTGCTGGTTGTTAGCCATGTGTTCCTTTTTAAACAATAGTAAATTATTATTATTTTTTTGTACATTTATTTTTCCCTAAATGTCTGTCTATCTATCTATCTATCTATCTATCTATCTATCTATCTATCTATCTATCTATCTATCTATCTATCTATCTATCTATCTATCTATCCACATAGACATCTATCTATCTATCTATCTATCTATCTATCTATCTATCTATCTATCTATCTATCTATACACATAGACATCTATCTATCTATCTATCTATCTATCTATCTATCTATCTATCTATCTATCTATCTATCTATCTATCTATCTATCTATCTATACACATAGACATCTATCTATCTATCTATCTATCTATCTATCTATCTATCTATCTATCTATCTATCTATCTATCTATCTATCTATACACATAGACATCTATCTATCTATCTATCTATCTATCTATCTATCTATCTATCTATCTATCTATCTATCTATCTATCTATCTATCTATCTATCTATCTATTTGCTTACATAGCTACACATCATTTCATATCCATAGCACTGAGTGTCTTCTCACAGTGGAAAGATGGATAGAAACACCTGTGGATGTTCTCAGATCTGATGGGGGCAGCGTTGTAGGTCTGTCAGGTCTTCCAGGTGGTTGTTAGGAGTCTCGTTAGCTTTTAATCATTCATTAGTTTTTTTTCCACTTACTTTTCTTTCTTATGTCTAATCTCGAAATATCTCTGGAAAAGCGAATGAGGCTTTAATT
The DNA here is from genome assembly GCA_021613375.1 of Megaleporinus macrocephalus. NCBI lineage: Eukaryota > Metazoa > Chordata > Actinopteri > Characiformes > Anostomidae > Megaleporinus > Megaleporinus macrocephalus. Next base: position 6,866,346 of record CM038720.1, on the reverse strand, counting down.
TGCATTCAGTAGCACCACATCACACTGCAAGCCATGCGTCGTGATGGTGCCCCCATCTGCGGGGTCTCCCTTCTGTACACCCAATCTATAGGCCCCAACATAATACAACTTCATACATCCATACATATAAAGACATTTCACAGCCAAGAGATAGAGAAAGGGTGAAAAATAGAGTGGGAGGGAGGGAGAGAGAGGCGGTGAGGGAAAAGAGAGAAAGGGGATGATATAGAAAGAGAAAGAGAGAGAGAGAGAGAATAGGGGAGAGAAAGATAGAAAGACAGAGAGAGGTAGAAAGAGAGAAAGAGAGTGAGAGGCTTAGAGAAAAACAGACAGGGGGAAGACAGAGAAAGGTAGAGAAATAGAGAGAAATAGACAGAGCAAGAGGGAAAGAGAGAAAGAGAGAGTGGTAGAGAGAGATAGAAAGAGAAATAGAGAAAGAGAGAGGGGGGTTCTGAAGGGAGGACATGAAGAGGGATGCTGTCTGTCACTCATACCTGCCGTCTGCCTCCCGATTTGTTCCCTCTGTTGTCATGGCTACAGCCATCAGTCGCACTCCCAGTAAAAATGAGTAGTTTAAGCGTCTCTGTCGTTTCTGTTTTTAGACTAAACGCTGCAGATTTCATAACCAAGACCTGCAGCTGCTGTCAGACACACGTACCTCTTTAATGTACAGCCCCCACAACGGTGGTCTCCTTTATCTTCCTGTTTCACACGTTACGGAATGAAGTGAAGCTGTTTACTCAGAAATGCTTGTTAGTGAAGATGCAGCAGTTAAATATCTATTATCTTATTCTCATTTTCTCTCCGGACCAATCACAACATTTAAATGGATTAATGAACCAAAAACAAACTAATAGATCTATCTATCTATATACATAAACGTCTATCTATCTATCTATCTATCTATATACATAAACGTCTATCTATCTATCTATCTATCTATATACATAAACGTCTATCTATCTATCTATCTATCTATATACATAAACGTCTATCTATCTATCTATACACATAAACGTCTATCTATCTATCTATCTATCTATACACATAAACGTCTATCTATCTATCTATCTATCTATCTATCTATCTATCTATCTATCTATCTATATACATAAACGTCTATCTATCTATCTATCTATCTATACACATAAACGTCTATCTATCTATCTATCTATCTATCTATCTATCTATCTATCTATCTATCTACATAAACGTCTATCTATCTATCTATACACATAAACGTCTATCTATCTATCTATCTATACACATAAACGTCTATCTATCTATCTATCTATCTATCTATCTATCTATATACATAAACGTCTATCTATCTATCTATACACATAAACGTCTATCTATCTATCTATCTATCTATACACATAAACGTCTATCTATCTATCTATCTATCTATCTATACACATAAACGTCTATCTATCTATCTATCTATCTATACACATAAACGTCTATCTATCTATCTATCTATCTATACACATAAACGTCTATCTATCTATCTATCTATCTATCTATACACATAAACGTCTATCTATCTATCTATCTATCTATCTATCTATACACATAAACGTCTATCTATCTATCTATCTATCTATCTATCTATCTATCTATCTATACACACAAACATCTATCTATCTATCTATCTATCTATCTATCTATCTATCTATCTATCTATCTATCTATCTATCTATCTATCTATACACATAAACGTCTATCTATCTATCTATCTATCTATACACATAAACGTCTATCTATCTATCTATCTATCTATCTATCTATCTATCTATACACAAACATCTATCTATCTATCTATCTATCTATCTATCTATCTATCTATCTATACACATAAACATCTATCTATCTATCTATCTATCTATCTATCTATCTATCTATCTATACACATAAACATCTATCTATCTATCTATCTATCTATCTATCTATCTATCTATCTATCTATCTATCTATCTATACACATAGACATCTATCTATCTATCTATCTATCTATCTATCTATCTATCTATCTATCTATACACATAGACATCTATCTATCTATCTATCTATCTATCTATCTATCTATCTATCTATCTATCTGCTTACATAGCTACACATCATTTCATATCCATAGCACTGAGTGTCTTCTCACAGTGGAAAGATGGATAGAAACACCTGTGGATGTTCTCAGATCTGATGGGGGCAGCGTTGCAGGTATGTCAGGTCTTCCAGGTGGTTGTTAGGAGTCTCTTTAGCTTTTAATCATTCATTAGTTTTTTTTCCACTTACTTTTCTTTCTTATGTCTAATCTCGAAATATCTCTGGAAAAGCGAATGAGGCTTTAATTTGCATTCAGTAGCACCACATCACACTGCAAGCCATGCGTCGTGATGGTGCCCCCATCTGCGGGGTCTCCCTTCTGTACGCCCAAGGCTTCTCTGCTGGAGAACAGTGAGCATTTAGGTTGCAGTGTTCGGCCAGGAAAACGAAAAAAAAAAATATAGAGCCCCCCCGCTCTGGCGGTCACGTGACTGGAGGAGAGAAGAAAACACGCTCTGATATTTTCAAACACTCCACTGGAGAGTGTTCCCAGCCTGCCGGGCCGGAGACTTGTTTTCGATGGCTCTCCTTTGTCTCGCTTTGCCGCCCCCCATCAGCGTCCACAATTGCTGCCTTTGTTGTTCAGATGAGCGGGGGCATTCTTCCAGCAGGATGACCTCTCCCGTCTCCGCAGGCTCTGCGGCCCTCAGACGCCTGCCCAGTACCAGCCTGTCCGTCCCGATGGGCAGAGACGACGTGGTGGACATGGCGAAGAGACACGAAGTGCACACAGTTTGTGAGTATAATTGCTGTTTTGTGTGAAGTCTAGTCTTTTATAATAACACATTCTGTAGGATATAAACCACAATACAGCACATAAACTACTTAATTAATAACCTACGCTGTTTACATTACTGTAGATCTGACAGAATCTATCATATTCACGCAGTAATTAAAGTAGTGCATTAAGTCTACTTGATATTACATGTTTACATCAGTGGTACAGTCGCAATTATCAGCAGATGTAGAGTAAAAATGATTTTATTGCCTACGTGTTATGTTTAAAGTTCTCTTTTGTACTAACTTTATTTTATTTATATTTTATTATTATTTATTTTATTTTATTTATGTAAAAAGTAATTAACACTACTAATTAGGGTCCGTTCAGTCAGTTTTGCACTTTGACATCTATCTATCTATCTATCTATCTATCTATCTATCTATCTATCTATCTATCTATATGCATATCTTTCTATATGCATATCTATTTATCTATCTATACGCATAGACATCTATCTATCAATATGCATAGACATCTATCTATCTGCATAGACATCAGTCTATCTATCTATATATCTATCTATCTATCTATCTCTGCATAGACATCAGTCTATCTATCTATCTATCTCTGCATAGACATCAGTCTATCTATCTATATATCTATCTATCTATCTATCTCTGCATAGACATCTATCTATCTATCTATCTATCTATCTATCTATCTATCTATATATCTATCAATATGCATAGACATATATATGTTTATCTACATTAACATTTACATCTATCTATCTATCTATCTATCTATCTATCTATCTATCCACATAGACATCTATCTATCTATCTATCTATCCACATAGACATCTATCTATCTATCTATCTATCTATCTATCTATCTATCTATCTATCTATCTATCCACATAGACATCTATCTATCTATCCATCCATCCATCCATCCATCCATCCATCCATCCATCCATCCATCCATCCATCCATCCATCCATCCATCCATCCATCCATCCATCCATCCATCCATCCATCCATCCATCCATCCATCCATCTATCTATCTATCCATAATAATTGTTACTGGGCCTTTGAGGCTGGTGTAAGGTAATAACCTCTGTTCTGATTGGTTGTCCTTTATTATGCCTCCCTCACACAGCAGGGCTGACCCACTCAGTGTCAGTAAATTATCACAGTTTATTCTGGAAACCTGCTATGTTGTTAAAGGAACGATGTACATTATATGATCCTGAAAAGAGCTTTAATGTGTTACTTGTGTTGGTCAGTCAGAGCACATACAGTAGCATCTCCAGTAGAATCTCTAGAGTGAGATATTCCTCTTTAACGACTAGAAAAAAATCCCTTCTGATGATGCGTACTGAAGGTGAGAGGAACTTCCGGACAAACATATATACATTAATCAGCCATACCATTAAAACCACCTCTTTGTATCTACACACACACTGTCCACTGTATCAGCTCCACTGACCATACAGGAGCTACACTTACAGACTGTAGATCATCTGATTCTCTGTATACTTTATTACTCTGTTCTTTAATGATCAGGACCCCCACATGACCACCACAGAGCAGGTATATGGGTGGTGGGTCATTCTCAGCACTGGTGGTGTGTTAATGTGTGTTGTGCTGGTGTGAGTGGACCAGACACAGCAGTGCTGCTGGAGTGTTAAAACACTGTGTCCACTCACTGTCCACTCTATTAGACACTCCTACTACTTGCTGGTCCACCTTGTAGATGTAAAGTCAGAGACAGTAGCTCATCTGCTGCTGCACAGCTTGTGTTCTCTAGTCCTTCATCAGTGGACACAGGACGTCGCCCACAGGACACTTTTGTCTAGATAGTTTTGGTTGGTGGACGATTCTCAGTCCAGCACTGCTGTGTCTGATCCACTCATACCAGCACAACACACACTAACACACCAGCACCATATCAGTATCCCTGCAGTGCTGAGAATGACCCACCTCCCTATTAGTACCTGCTCTGTGGTGGTCCTGTGGGGGTCCTGATCATTAAAGAACAGGATGAAATGGATAAACAATGTAAATCAGATGGAAGTGCAGAACTACAGGGTGCTCCTATATGGTTAATGGAGCTGATGTTATGGCTGATCTGTGTATGATGACAATAGTATATAATTCACTATATATAAATCATCAGAGGACACGTCCTCCATCAAGTTTTGACTGAGTTCTCTTTGAATTCTCTTCCAACCCATTTAATGGAAATAGATCCAAAGCACAACTCATGTTACCAAACCATGTTTTTCCAATATGATGAATGTAGTTACACATTTCCACCAGAGGGGTCTCCAAACACCCAAACTCACATGTAGTACAACTTTAGAGACTTCAAAATCAAACAACCAGGTGTGGAAGTATTGAAAGTATTAGTATTATGATTCTAAAAAATGCTAATTTTTTATATAAAGGCATATCATAGTTCCTGCAACAGTATTTGCAATATCTGCAACATTGGGTACGTACCATGCATGCTTAGATGACTCCAATAACCTTAATCTATAAAAGTGACTCACCAGCAGTAATTCTGCATCATCACAGCCTCATCAGTCTGCCTCCTCCTGCTGGTCTCCACACTGGTTTAGGCTGTATCCAGGTCCTAGACTGGTATGTGTGGTTCTGGGTCCTCCTTATTTTGCCCTGGGGTCAGTAGTGAGGCCTCATGGTGCAGTTGAGCCTATACAAGCTGGTAATTAGACGAATGAGCTGCCGTTTTCATTCGTTCTGCTGCTGTGTGCTGGTCCAGCAGACTCCTCATAGAGCGTAACACCACTGAATGCAACCTGATTTTCTTTTATATTCACTGACAGGTTGAAGAGAATTGCCTACTTAACATGCAGTGCTGTGCAAATCATGTCAGATCAGCTGTTTAGCACTCGTTAGAATTTTTCAGGAGACATTTGCATATAAAATAATCCACTTGCATGAATTAAAGTTTTCATAAAAGTTGGGATGCTGTGCAAAATAATACAAACAAAATGCAAAGATTTGCTAAACATTTGAAGCCTATGTTTAATTGAAGACTGTACAAAGACACCAGCACAGTGGTGTAGTGGTAAGTAAGGTGGTGTAGTGGTCAGTATGGTGGTGTAGTGGTAAGTAAGGTGGTGTAGAGGTTAGTATGGTGGTGTAGTGGTTAGTACGGTGGTGTAGTGTTAGTACGGTGGTGTAGTGGTTAGTATGGTGGTGTAGTGGTTAGTAAGGTGGTGTAGTGGTTAGTAAGGTGGTGTAGTGGTTAGTATGGTGGTGTAGTGGTTAGTATGGTGGTGTAGTGGTTAGTACGGTGGTGTATTGGTTAGTATGGTGTTTAGTGGTTAGTATGGTGGTGTAGTGGTTAGTACGGTGGTGTAGTGGTTAGTACGGTGGTGTAGTGGTTAGTATAGTGGTGTAGTGGTTAGTATGGTGGTGTAGTGGTTAGTATGGTGGTGTAGTGGTTAGTACGGTGGTGTAGCGGTTAGCACGGTGGGGTAGTGGTTAGTATGGTGGTGTAGTGGTTAGTAAGGTGGTGTAGTGGTTAGTACGGTGATGTAGTGGTTAGTGTGGTGGTGTAGTGGTTAGTACGGTGGTGTAGTGGTTAGTATGGTGGTGTAGTGGTTAGTATGGTGGTGTAGTGGTTAGTATGGTGGTGTAGTGGTTAGTATGGTGGTGTAGTAGTTAGTATGGTGGTGTAGTGGTTAGTATAGTGGTGTAGTGGTTAGTATGGTGGTGTAGTGGTTAGTAAGGTGGTGTAGTGGTTAGTAAGGTGGTGTAGTGGTTAGTATGGTGGTGTAGTGGTTAGCTTTGACTATGTTGCTCACAGGAACAAGCAGAAATGAATAAAGGTGTTTTCACTCTACCAACCAGACGACCTGACCTGATCCAGCATCCTCATCGGACTAAGTGAGACAAATACACACATGGAAACGCAGGACATAGTAACGGTTACGCTGTCTGTGTTACAGGTGCCTGATCAAATGGACCTGCTGTACTGGTCAGCCCGGCTCTGCTCACAAGAACTTCCTACATGCAGGTCAGCAGCGTCATGTACCTGAAGATGGTTTTGTAGTTTTTGCTGATGTTGTTGTTCTCAGTGGGGTTTAACACACAGCTGTGGGCCGGACCGGGTCAGTAGTGTAACAGCTGAGATCAGCTATTTTATCAGTAGTGCAGTTCAGATTATATCAGTGCTAATCAGTACATACTATTATTAATATTAACATCAATATTAATATTAACAGTTATATTCTCCTTCTTCTTCTTTTATCTGCTTTCTTCCTCTTATTCTTTCTCCTCTTCTGGTGCTTCTTTTTATTTATTTTTTCCTCTTCTTTTTCTGCTTCTACTTTTTCTGATATCTTTTTTCTTCCTCCTCTTCTCCTTCTTGTTCTTTTCTTTTTTCTTTTTTCCCCTTTTTATTCCTCTTTATCTCCTGTTTCTTCTTTCTCATCTTCCTCTTATTTTTCCTTTTTCCTCTCCTTCTTTTCTCTTCTTTTTCCTCATTTTTTCCTCCTCTTCTTCTTCTCCTTTATCTCTTCTCACCGTTTTCTTCATCTTTATCCTTTTTCTTCTTCCTCTTCTTCTTTATCTTTTTCGTCTTCTGTTTTTTTTTCTTCATTTTCTTTTTCTTTTTAATCTCTCTCCTTCTTTGTTTTCTTTTTCGTCCTCTTCTACTTTCTCTGCTTTCTTCTTCTTTTGTTTTTATTGTTTTTATTATAAAATATTGACACAATGTAAACGACTGTTTAGCTCAAATTATGTGTGAAACTAAAATCACAGAAATTAGAGACAGCTGGTTTCTCAGCAATGACACTGAATCATATCATACGTATCATATCTCCAGGTTCTCAACACACAGTCCTTACACCGTAGCAACCACCTGGGATACAGCAGCAGTCAGCTAGCAACACCCTAGCAACCTCGTATGGGTTACAGTAGCGAGCAGCTAGCAACACCCTAGCAACCACCAGGGATACTGTAGCAATGAGCTAGCAACACCCTAGCAATCTCGTATGGGTTACAGTAGCATTCAGCTAGCAACACCCTAGCAACCACCAGGGATACTGTAGCAATGAGCTAGCAACACCCTAGCAATCTCGTATGGGTCACTGTAGCGATCAGCTAGCAACACCCTAGCAACCACCAGGGATACTGTAGCAATGAGCTAGCAACACCCTAGCAATCTCATATGGGTTACTGTAGCAATGAGCTAGCAACCCCCTAGCAACCACCAGGGATACTGTAGCAATGAGCTAGCAACACCCTAGCAATCTCATATGGGTTACTGTAGCGATCAGCTAGCAACACTCTAGCAACCACCAGGGATACTGTAGCAATAAGCTAGCAACACCCTAGCAACCTCGTATGGGGTATTGTAGCGATCAGCTAACAACACCCTAGCAACCACCAGGGATACTGTAGCAATGAGCTAGCAACACCCTAGCAAGCTCGTATGGGTTACAGTAGCATTCAGCTAGCAACACCCTAGCGACTACCAGGGATACTGTAGCAATGAGCTAGCAACACCCTAGCAACCTCGTATGGGGTATTGTAGCAATCAGCTAACAACACCCTAGCAACCACCAGGGATACTGTAGCAATGAGCTAGCAACACCCTAGCAATCTCATATGGGTTACTGTAGCATTCAGCTAGCAACACTCTAGCAACCACCAGGGATACTGTAGCAATGAGCTAGCAACACCCTAGCAACCTCGTATAGGGTATTGTAGCGATCAGCTAACAACACCCTAGCAACCACCAGGGATACTGTAGCAATGAGCTAGCAACACCCTAGCAACCTCGTATGGGTTACAGTAGCATTCAGCTAGCAACACCCTAGCAACCACCAGGGATACTGTAGCGGTCAGCTAGTTATATGTTGGTTTCAGATTGCGGATAGAGTGACTCAAATGGAAGTAGCCATGACGCTGACCCCTGACCTCGCCGCTGTGTTGTAGGTGAGGACGTGGAGATGCCGAGGAGAAGGGACGTCCTTGCGCTGGTGCTGATCGTGTTGCCATGGACGCTGCTCATCACCGTCTGGCATCAGAGCCCAGTCACGACCCAGCCTGTAGCTCGAAGGGGTAAAGGTTCAGTCCTGAAGAGAAGACTCGCCGTCCAAAGAAAAACATCTTCATTATTTTGGATTTTCCACGGAGAACGTTGTTATTTTGAAGATACTTGTTTTTCTTTGGACAGCGGTGATATACTGACGGAAGGTTTGAGGACTCAGAGGTTTGATAAAGCTAACGATGAAAGTCCTAACGAGTTAATTAAGATGTGAGGTATTGGTAAGTTATCTGAGAGCTCAAATCTTTTAGAGAGCCTAAAATGTTCATTAGATCATGTCTGTGTCTCCAGATATCAGTGACCTCTCTGCGTGGGTTACTGTGGCTTTGAGCCGCCACAACATCTTGACACTTCTCTACAAATCCTAAAAGACTTCTAAAAGAGAATTCAAATTCGGTGGTTTGCAAAAACCTGATTTTATATGATTTTTCTTTCTGTCTAGACAGAAAATGAATCTGGATCAATTTTAGATATTCCACAATTTTATAGCCAGATTTATACTGGCTGTCTGAACAAGGCCTTAAACTGATTTTTCACAAATCTGATTTCATATGTGTGTTTTTTTTTTCTTTTTTCCTGTCCAGACTATCAAAATCAATCTGGAAACATTCTGGATGATCCAGAAATGATCATCTTCTACTCACTAAATTAGTTACAATAACAGAAATTTGGCCAAATTGTGACCATTAATAATGCTAACATGACCATCTTTTAGAACGAAACCAGCTTATAACATCTGGTCTAATGACATCACAACTATGAGTATTATCATCAGTAATAGGCCGCATGTAACAATATTATAAAATCAGTATATCAAATAACGGCCATTCTATTTTTTTACAGTAACAAAGAAAAAATCTATAAATATTAAAGATACGTTATTAAAATTGGGTGACTTCAAATCCCTCTTACTCCATTATGATACCATTATGATAATGCTAATTACCAGTTAGGGTTCTGTAGTGTTGTCTTAGCAGCAAGCTTTCTCTCTCTGGGTTTAATGCCATGTTCAGCAGAAGTGGCTTGAATATGGATATTAGAAGCTTATGAGATGTTCAAGTTGTATAGTCTTTACTTTGTATGATTTACAGCTAATCCCTCAGCAAATATTGCAGTCAAGCTTTATTGAAGGAGCCAGTTTCCTCCCTTTCAATAATGCATACACTAAAATGTGCTAACTGCACCCCCTTGTGGAGAGCTTAAGGAATAAGCATTTCTGGAATTTGTGGTTTAGCAGTTTACTAGTTAGTCTATGGAATAATAACACAATATACAACCCCAAATCAGAAATAGACAATGCACTGTGTTTCTTACAATTACCTTTATTTTATTTAATTACAGACAGTTTGAACCCACGATATGTCATGTTTTGTCTGGTCAGCTTAATTTCATTGGTTAATATACATCCATTCCTGTATTTCTGGCTCTCAAGCTATTTTTGATGTACTGTATGTGATCTAATCAAGAGAATTGGTCTTAAACTTTAAATAATAGTGTATAATCACTCTGCCCACCACAGATGACCGACGTGCAATCAGCAAAACTCCAGGCCTCCAGCTCAAAGACTCCTGCGTTATATATAACAGTGTTTCCTCGGGGGGCTTTCGGACCGAACATGCTTACGGCCGACCTCCGCCCTGGTCTGAGCCGCTGCCCACCATCCACATCATAACGCCCACTTACACTCGGCCCGTCCAGAAGGCAGAGCTGACCCGGCTGGCCAACACGCTGCTGCACGTGCCCAACCTGCACTGGATTGTGGTGGAAGACGCCCCCCGCAGGACAACACTGGTGTCCAGGCTGCTACGGAGCACCGGCTTGAACCACACCCACCTGAATGAGGAGACCCCACGGGCTTACAGGCTGCACAGAGAGCCCCGGGGCGGACGCGTGCCCCGCGGGACCGTCCAGAGGAACCTTGGTCTGCGCTGGCTCCGGGAAGCCCTCGGCCGCGGCACCAACCACCGGGGGGTCGTGTACTTCGCCGACGATGACAACACCTACAGCCTGGAGCTGTTTGAGGAGGTGAGGTGGACAGATGTTCACTAGACACGCTGGCTGTTAAAAGTTTGGGGACACTGACAGACATTAAGTAATGAGCATGTTTTCTATGTCATTTCGAATATGGTGAAATGAACTGAGATGTTTTTCATTGACACAATTGGAGTTGGAACCAAAGTTCGAAATAAAGCGGGGTCTGTGTTGGAGGGGGCGGTCCAGGAATGCCTAACTAACCAAAGTCAGAATGCTGAAGGGTTTCTGAAAATATCAGAGGGGCGAAACAACAAAATACAATAAAAAATGTAGAAATAGTGCCTAATGGTGTCCACGGGTGTTTTTCCAGATGCTTTTAAGCCTCGGTGAAGCTACTACAAAAGAGTAACCTTCGGTCTTAGAACAACTAAATGCTTATCTAATATCAAACAAGTTATATGAGATGTTTCAATCAGGTTTACAATTAAATCAAGAAAATTCTGAAATGCTGATTCTTGGTACTAAAACTCAAAGAAAAATGCTTTATAACCGACTCGGTTCTTTAGTTACTAATATCTAACCTAAAGTACATAACCTGGATGTGATCTTAGACTCTAAGCTCTGTAATGGTCAGAGTTGATCACTGTAATGGTCAGAGTTGATCTCTGTAATAGTCAGAGTTGATCACTGTAATGGTCAGAGTTGATCGCTGTAATGGTCAGAGTTGATGACTGTAATGGTCAGAGTTGATCACTGTAATGGTCAGAGTTGATCACTGTAATAGTCAGAGTTGATCACTGTATTGGTCAGAGTTGATGACTGTAATGGTCAGAGTTGATCACTGTAATGGTCAGAGTTGATCACTGTAATGGTCAGAGTTGATGACTGTAATGGTCAGAGTTGATGACTGGAATGGTCAGAGTTGATCGCTGTATTGGTCAGAGTTGATGACTGTAATAGTCAGAGTTGATAGCTGTAATGGTCAGAGTTGATCGCTGTATTGGTCAGAGTTGATGACTGTAATGGTCAGAGTTGATGACTGGAATGGTCAGAGTTGATCGCTGTATTGGTCAGAGTTGATGACTGTAATAGTCAGAGTTGATAGCTGTAATGGTCAGAGTTGATCGCTGTATTGGTCAGAGTTGATAACTGTAATGGTGAGAGTTGATCACTGTAATGGTCAGAGTTGATCACTGTAATAGTCAGAGTTGATCACTGTAATGGTCAGAGTTGATCACTGTAATAGTCAGAGTTGATCACTGTAATGGTGAGAGTTGATCACTGTAATGGTCTGAGTTGATCACTGTAATGGTCAGAGTTGATAACTGTAATGGTGAGAGTTGATCACTGTAATGGTGAGAGTTGATCACTGTAATGGTGAGAGTTGATCACTGTAATGGTCTGAGTTGATCACTGTAATGGTCAGAGTTGATAACTGTAATGGTGAGAGTTGATCACTGTAATGGTCAGAGTTGATCACTGTAATAGTCAGAGTTGATCACTGTAATGGTGAGAGTTGATCACTGTAATAGTCAGAGTTGATAACTGTAATGGTCAGAGTTGATAACTGTAATGGTCAGAGTTGATCACTGTAATGGTCAGAGTTGATCACTGTAATGGTGAGAGTTGATCACTGTAATGATCTGAGTTGATCACTGTAATGGTCAGAGTTGATCACTGTAATAGTCAGAGTTGGTCACTGTAATGGACAGAGTTGATATCTTTAATGGTCAGAGTTGATCACTGTAATAGTCAGAGTTGATCACTGTAATGGTCAGAGTTGATCGTTGTAATGGTCAGAGTTGATCGCTGTATTGGTCAGAGTTGATGACTGTAATGGTCAGAGTTGATGACTGGAATGGTCAGAGTTGATCGCTGTATTGGTCAGAGTTGATGACTGTAATAGTCAGAGTTGATAGCTGTAATGGTCAGAGTTGATCGCTGTATTGGTCAGAGTTGATAACTGTAATGGTGAGAGTTGATCACTGTAATGGTCAGAGTTGATCACTGTAATAGTCAGAGTTGATCACTGTAATGGTCAGAGTTGATCACTGTAATAGTCAGAGTTGATCACTGTAATGGTGAGAGTTGATCACTGTAATGGTCTGAGTTGATCACTGTAATGGTCAGAGTTGATAACTGTAATGGTGAGAGTTGATCACTGTAATGGTGAGAGTTGATCACTGTAATGGTGAGAGTTGATCACTGTAATGGTCTGAGTTGATCACTGTAATGGTCAGAGTTGATAACTGTAATGGTGAGAGTTGATCACTGTAATGGTCAGAGTTGATCACTGTAATAGTCAGAGTTGATCACTGTAATGGTGAGAGTTGATCACTGTAATAGTCAGAGTTGATAACTGTAATGGTCAGAGTTGATAACTGTAATGGTCAGAGTTGATCACTGTAATGGTGAGAGTTGATCACTGTAATGGTGAGAGTTGATCACTGTAATAGTCAGAGTTGATGACTGTAATAGTCAGAGTTGATCACTGTAATAGTCAGAGTTGGTCACTGTAATGGTCAGACTTGATCACTGTAATGGTGAGAGTTGATCACTGTAATAGTCAGAGTTGGTCACTGTAATGGTCAGAGTTGATCACTGTAATAGTCAGAGTTGATCACTGTAATAGTCAGAGTTGATCACTGTAATGGTGAGAGTTGATCACTGTATTGGTCAGAGTTGATAACTGTAATGGTGAGAGTTGATCACTGTATTGGTCAGAGTTGATAACTGTAATGGTCAGAGTTGATCACTGTAATGGTGAGAGTTGATGACTGTATTGGTCAGAGTTGATGACTGTATTGGTCAGAGTTGATAACTGTAATGGTGAGAGTTGATCACTGTAATGGTCTGAGTTGATCACTGTAATGGTCTGAGTTGATAACTGTAATGGTCAGAGTTGATCACTGTAATAGTCAGAGTTGATCACTGTAATGGTCAGAGTTGATCACTGTAATAGTCAGAGTTGATCACTGTAATAGTCAGAGTTGATCACTGTAATGGTCAGAGTTGATCACTGTAATAGTCAGAGTTGATCACTGTAATGGTCAGAGTTGATCACTGTAATGGTCTGAGTTGATCACTGTAATAGTCAGAGTTGATCATTGTAATGGTCAGAGTTGATCACTGTAATAGTCAGAGTTGATCACTGTAATGGTGAGAGTTGATCACTGTAATGGTGAGAGTTGATCACTGTAATAGTCATAGTTGATCACTGTAATGGTCAGAGTTGATCACTGTAATAGTCAGAGTTGATAACTGTAATAGTCAGAGTTGATCACTGTAATAGTCAGAGTTGGTCACTGTAATGGTCAGAGTTGATAACTGTAATGGTCAGAGTTGATCACTGTAATGGTCAGAGTTGATCACTGTAATGGTGAGAGTTGATCACTGTATTGGTCAGAGTTGATCACTGTAATGGTCAGAGTTGATCACTGTAATGGTGAGAGTTGATCACTGTAATGGTCTGAGTTGATCACTAATGGTCAGAGTTGATAACTGTAATGGTGAGAGTTGATCACTGTAATGGTCAGAGTTGATCACTGTAATGGTCAGAGTTGATCACTGTAATAGTCAGAGTTGATCACTGTGATGGTCAGAGTTGATCACTGTAATAGTCAGAATTGAATACTGTAATGATCAGAGTTGATCACTGTAATGGTCGGAGTTGATCACTGTAATGATCTGAGTTGATCACTGTAATGGTCAGAGTTGATCACTGTAATAGTCAGAGTTGGTCAATATAATGGACAGAGTTGATCACTGTAATGGTGAGAGTTGATCACTGTAATAGTCAGAGTTGATCACTGTAATAGTCAGAGTTGGTCACTGTAATGGTCAGACTTGATCACTGTAATGGTGAGAGTTGATCACTGTAATAGTCAGAGTTGGTCACTGTAATGGTCAGAGTTGATCACTGTAATAGTCAGAGTTGATCACTGTAATAGTCAGAGTTGATCACTGTAATGGTGAGAGTTGATCACTGTATTGGTCAGAGTTGATAACTGTAATGGTGAGAGTTGATCACTGTATTGGTCAGAGTTGATAACTGTAATGGTCAGAGTTGATCACTGTAATGGTCAGAGTTGATCACTGTAATAGTCAGAGTTGATCACTGTAATGGTCAGAGTTGATCACTGTAATAGTCAGAGTTGATCACTGTAATAGTCAGAGTTGATCACTGTAATGGTCAGAGTTGATCACTGTAATGGTCAGAGTTGATCACTGTAATAGTCAGAGTTGATCACTGTAATGGTGAGAGTTGATCACTGTAATGGTGAGAGTTGATCACTGTAATAGTCATAGTTGATCACTGTAATGGTCAGAGTTGATCACTGTAATAGTCAGAGTTGATAACTGTAATAGTCAGAGTTGATCACTGTAATAGTCAGAGTTGGTCACTGTAATGGTCAGAGTTGATAACTGTAATGGTCAGAGTTGATCACTGTAATGGTCAGAGTTGATCACTGTAATGGTCAGAGTTGATCACTGTATTGGTCAGAGTTGATCACTGTAATGGTCAGAGTTGATCACTGTAATGGTGAGAGTTGATCACTGTAATGGTCTGAGTTGATCACTAATGGTCAGAGTTGATCACTGTAATGGTCTGAGTTGATCACTGTAATAGTCAGAGTTGATCACTGTAATGGTCAGAGTTGATCACTGTAATAGTCAGAGTTGATCACTGTAATGGTGAGAGTTGATCACTGTAATGGTGAGAGTTGATCACTGTAATAGTCATAGTTGATCACTGTAATGGTCAGAGTTGATCACTGTAATAGTCAGAGTTGATAACTGTAATAGTCAGAGTTGATCACTGTAATAGTCAGAGTTGGTCACTGTAATGGTCAGAGTTGATAACTGTAATGGTCAGAGTTGATCACTGTAATGGTCAGAGTTGATCACTGTAATGGTGAGAGTTGATCACTGTATTGGTCAGAGTTGATCACTGTAATGGTCAGAGTTGATCACTGTAATGGTGAGAGTTGATCACTGTAATGGTCTGAGTTGATCACTAATGGTCAGAGTTGATAACTGTAATGGTGAGAGTTGATCACTGTAATGGTCAGAGTTGATCACTGTAATGGTCAGAGTTGATCACTGTAATAGTCAGAGTTGATCACTGTAATGGTGAGAGTTGATCACTGTAATAGTCAGAGTTGATAACTGTAATGGTCAGAGTTGATCACTGTAATGGTCAGAGTTGATCACTGTAATAGTCAGAGTTGATCACTGTAATGGTCAGAGTTGATCACTGTAATAGTCAGAGTTGGTCACTGTAATGGTCAGACTTGATCACTGTAATGGTGAGAGTTGATCACTGTAATAGTCAGAGTTGATCACTGTAATAGTCAGAGTTGGTCACTGTAATGGTCAGACTTGATCACTGTAATGGTGAGAGTTGATCACTGTAATAGTCAGAGTTGGTCACTGTAATGGTCAGAGTTGATCACTGTAATAGTCAGAGTTGATCACTGTAATAGTCAGAGTTGATCACTGTAATGGTGAGAGTTGATCACTGTATTGGTCAGAGTTGATAACTGTAATGGTGAGAGTTGATCACTGTATTGGTCAGAGTTGATAACTGTAATGGTCAGAGTTGATCACTGTAATGGTCAGAGTTGATCACTGTAATAGTCAGAGTTGATCACTGTAATGGTCAGAGTTGATCACTGTAATAGTCAGAGTTGATCACTGTAATAGTCAGAGTTGATCACTGTAATGGTCTGAGTTGATCACTGTAATGGTCAGAGTTGATCACTGTAATGGTCAGAGTTGATCACTGTAATGGTGAGAGTTGATCACTGTAATGGTGAGAGTTGATCACTGTAATAGTCATAGTTGATCACTGTAATGGTCAGAGTTGATCACTGTAATAGTCAGAGTTGATAACTGTAATAGTCAGAGTTGATAACTGTAATAGTCAGAGTTGGTCACTGTAATGGTCAGAGTTGATAACTGTAATGGTCAGAGTTGATCACTGTAATGGTCAGAGTTGATCACTGTAATGGTGAGAGTTGATCACTGTATTGGTCAGAGTTGATCACTGTAATAGTCAGAGTTGATCACTGTAATGGTCAGAGTTTCTAGGTGTCTAGGTAGGCAGCTGTGTAAGTAGCAGTGTTCTCTCCTCATCTCTCCTCATAAAACAGATTACTGAGACGCTCTAGTTAGAGAGAGACTGCGTCACGGCTTGTTCCCGCCCACTGCAGCACGCCACCGGTGGTTTAGCTGGTTGCTAAGTTACCAGCCGGCATCCAAAACATTAGCTTGAGGCTTAAAAATCTGCTAGCATAAATACTAATGTCTGGAGTATAAAAGTGTAAATGGTGAAGGACTCTTTACAGAGTTGATAATAAAATACTGTTTAGTGTGATTATATGACCAGAAACACATTAAAACTCCAGAGAGAATCAAAATAACTCACATTTTAAAACCACTTCACTGCTCCTAGATTAGCCTGTGTTGCATCATGGGATTGTTTTAGCGGCTGAGGAAGCGTTTGATGCTTCCTTAAAATCAGGTCTAAATAAGGTTTCTCAGTAGACAGCATGTTTAAGGTATGTAAGAATTGGGACAGTCTACATGTCGGGAGCGCATACTATGACGTAAAATGCTGCCTATGTAGGAGCTCAGTAGGATTTGAGACACAGCCAAAGTTTATTATTATTATTATTATTAAGGAGCTGTTTTATGTTAATTTAACCTGCACGTCTAACTTCAGTAGAAGATAATGCTGAAAAAACAAATCAAGATAAGGCGAGAATGTCTCCAAACTTCTGATGGCCAGAGTCGTCAGCTGCTCAGCTCCGAGGAGCAAGCGACCAGCACTCAGCCGCCCACTTACCCTGACCTTTCTTTCAGATGCGCTCCACACAGAAGGTGTCCGTCTGGCCGGTTGCGTTTGTGGGCGGACTCCGTTACGAGTCGCCCAAGATCAACACCATGGGTAAAGTGTACGGCTGGAGGACCGTGTTCGACCCTCACCGCCCCTTCGCTATCGACATGGCCGGATTCGCCGTCAACCTCCAGCTGATCCTCAGCAAACCTCAGGCCTATTTCAAGCTGAAGGGAATTAAAGGGGGATACCAGGAGAGCAGCCTGCTGAGGGAGCTGGTCACTCTCGGTGACCTGGAGCCCAAAGCTGACAACTGCACAAAGGTGACCTCATTTCCTTCAGGTCGTTCAGCAGATACTGAGTGTCCTTAATCCAGTGATGGGCAAATGATTTAAACCCAACATTTAATTGAAAATAGTACGGAGTCTTTCAGAAGAGGGGGAGGGGTCACCCAGAGAGGCGGAGTCTTTCAGAAGTAAAGAGCGGGACGGGTCACTCAGATAGGTGGAGTGTTTCAGAAGTAAAGAGGGGGAGGGGTCACCCAGAGGGGCAGGGTCTATCAGAAGTAAAGAAGTGGAGGGGTCAGCCAGAGAGGCAGAGTCTTTCAGAAGTAAAGAAATGGAGGGGTCACACAGAGGGGCGGAGTCTTTTAGAAGCAAAGAGGGGAAGAAGTCAACCAGAGGGGTGGAGACTTTCAGAAGAGGAGAAGGGGTCACCCAAAGAGGGGGAATCTATCAGAAGTTAAGAGAGGGAGGGGTCACACAGAGAGGTGGAGTCTTTCAGAAGTAAAGAGGAGAAGGGGTCACCCAGAGGGGTGGAGACTTTCAGAAACAAAGAGGGGGAGGGGTCACCCAAAGAGGGGGAATCTATCAGAAGTGAAGACAGGGAGGGGTCCCCCAGAGAGGCCAGTCTTTCAGAAGTAAAGAGGGGGAGGGGTCACTTAGAAAGGTGGAGTCTTTCAGAAGTAAAGAGGAGGAGGGGTCACCCAGAGAGGTGGAGTCTTTCAGAAGTTAAGAGAGGGGGAGGTCACCCAGAGAGGCGGAGTCTTTCAGAAGTAAAGAGGGGAAGGGGTGGAGTCTTTCAGAAGTTAAAAAAGGGAGGGGTCACCCAGAGGGGTGGAGTTTTTCAAAATTAAAGAGGGGGAGGGGTCACCCAGAGAGGCGGAGTCCTTCAGAAGTAAAGCAGGGAAGGGGTCACCCAGAGAGGCGGAGACTTTTAGAAGTAAAGAGGAGGAGGGGTCACCCAGAGAAGTGGAGTCTTTCAGAAGTAAAGAGGGGGAGGGGTCACCCGAAGAGGCAGGGTCTATCAGAAGTAAAGAAGTGGAGGGGGTCACCCAGAGGGGCGGAGTCTTTTAGAAGAGGGGGAGGGGTCACCCAGAGAGGCGGAGACTTTTAGAAGTAAAGAGGAGAAGGGGTCACCCAGAGAAGTGGAGTCTTTCAGAAGTGGAGGGGTCACACAGAGGGGTGGAGTCTTTCAGAAGCAATGAGGGGGATAAGTCAACCAGAGGGGCGGAGACTATCAGAAGAGGAGAAGAGATGGAATCTTTTAGAAGTAAAGAGGGTGAGAAGCCATCAGCTAATAGTCCACCAATCGAGAAGTTTCCTAAACTTTTCTCAGAGTTTTTATTTCTTGTTTTACATACGGGTTCTGGAGCTGCCTTCTAGACTACGTCTTCTTCAGGGAAGCGCTTGTTTATTTCAGAACCACATTGTGCATGTTTCACAGCAGCATGACTCCATAGTAAAAGAGTCTGGATGCTAAAGTATATGTATTAATTAACCTTTTTTATGTTTTTCTCTTTTCACAGGTACTCGTTTGGCACACTCGGACTGAAAGACCTGTTTTGGTCAACGAAGGGAAAAAGGGGTTCACCGACTTCGGTGTAGAGATATAAAGCAGCAGCTTTGCACCAGAAACTCTCAGCAAAGCTGCTGACGGACATAAACTGGTACCACAGCGTGCCTGATGGTGCACTTGTAATGACGCCATGAAGCCCTCACTGCTTTCACTGAACTAATACGTTAATAATAATAATAATAATAATAATAATCATAATAGAGCCTCAAAGCACACCTGGGACGTTGCAATACTGTTTCTAATGTAAAAGAAGACTGCTGCACTGATAGAGGACCTTCTATAGCCATGTAGTAAGTGGAGACAGCTCGTTTGCACTGTATTTCCAGCAAATGTGACCCTAAAAGACCCTCAACAGAACCAGCATCTCCAGACAGCAGGTGAATGGACGTTTAGTTATGGAGAGCCTCAGTTCTCTCGCACTGGATAGCCATCTGATCGGCCACAGGAGAAAGGGGCTCTTGTCCTGCGTGAGTCAGCGCCGAGCAATAGATCGATTATCATAGTGGACATGAACTCTGTCCTCACACTGGGCCATTCAGATGGTCAGCCATACTCCGGCTCTAATGAGGAGCACTTTTGTTTCGTGTTTGGAGAACATTAGGTTTTTTTCTTAATTCTTTTTTTTTTTCCAACGTCTACTCTAACTTCGCCGAGTTAATTTGGGCTCAGGCTAAATCCTTAAGACGGACACAGTGGCCTATTGAAACGAAAGGTCAGTACAAAAACCTTAGACCTGGTTATAGACTGTGCACACTAGGGCTGGACGATACCAACAATATAATATATCATAGCTGTCCAAAGATAAACATGCATCTCCATTTTTGACCATTTTTATTTTTCTCTATCACTGGAACACGACAGCTTTCTTCTATATCGTCTGCAATTTTCATTATGAATGGACCAATAGAAATGTTCCAAAATCACTTAGAAAAAATTCTGGTTCCATTGACTTACATTGAAAGTAAAAAAGGTTTTTGGCCTCTCCTGTAAACTTTCAATTTTTGACACTTGTTTTTCTTTGAACAGCGACGATATTGTGATTATATTGCCACATGTGGGTTGTGATTTGTGATATAACCCTGGCAATATGCTGAGCTGGACCAATAGGATTATTATTATGCTTTAGTTTGGCCTTGGTTTATCCAAACACCCATCTACACCAACATCTACGAACATCTATGACTGGTCAGGATGTTCATACCCTACAGTGACCCTTATCCTTCAAAGCTGTGTCCTATAATTTGTTTTTTTCCAAATTTTACTTTCTCCAGTAGGGGGAGCTGGGTGCTCACTGCTCTTCTTCAAACCCCACCTACCAGCACAACCATTGGCTGACAAACTGCTGTCATTGTATTGGCTCCCTTTTTCTTGCTGGTACATTGGCACTTGATTTCACGCACCGAGGCAGGTATATGTCATACAAATGTTTCATGAAGAGTAGTTTGCAGCTCATAAGGTGGTCAGATCAGCGGTCTGGTTTTCCCAGCTTTGATGAATAGGGGCCCATAAAAACATAATCAGACACTTTCCATTAACAGCTCATTTGCATATTGCTGATTTCTTTGATATCAGTATTGCGAAGGCTGATATTGCAATATCAGTTGCCAGATGTTATATTGTGCAGCCCTGGCATGTGCCAATTCACAGGAGCAAGTGTAATTTACCTTGGTATTACTTTCATTACATAGATTTGCATAGATTACATTTAAGTACAAGTATTAATTTAAGTACTCAGACACTGTTTTTGGTATTTACTATACTTCCAGTGCTTATTTACCCCAAACAAATAATAAGCAATAAACTAAAGCACAGCCATCTCCCTGCATAGAGTCTAAGAACAACCACAGTGAAGTATGAAGGTGGGAGCATCATGATATGGGGCTGCTAATCTGCAAATGATACTGGGGCATCATCCTAGAGTGCACAAATGGAGCAACATGCCTGGAAATATTGGCAAAGAACTTATTCTGAACTTATTCTGGTTCCGTGTGGAGTGTGTATGTTCTCCCCGTGTTTGAGTGGGTTTCCTCCTCGTACTCCGGTTTCCTCCCACAGTCCAAACACATGTATGTTAGGATCCTCACTCTAAACTGCCCGTAGGTGTGCGTGGGCATTGGACTGGTGACCTGTCCATGGTGTACCCTACCTTTGCCCGATGATGCTGGGATTGGCTCCAGCCCCCCGTGACCCTGACTAGCGGGATAAAGTGAAAGATAATGGATGCATGGATGGATTCACCAAGACAATGACCCTAAACACATCGCCAAACAAACTCAACACTGCCTTCTATAAATGGTGAATGCGCTTACATGGCCTAGCCTGGAAGTTCTCAAACTTGGTGGTGGATGGTCCACATAAAAGATCACAAAGGCTTCCAAGCCCACAAGAGTTTACCACCCAGATCATTTAAAGTGCAAACAAATGTAACAGCTAATGAGCTGATGTTGTCTGGCAGCTACCAAGTGCTGGATGCTGAAGAAATGAAAGAAGATCTGAGCATTTCCAGCATTTTGCTGCCACTGAAGCATCAGCACCCCTTCAGCAAGTGAGTCAGCAGCCAGCCAATGCTGGAGTAGCCAACTAACATGAGACGCCCTGAATACCAGCGGGTATTTCACACACAGCTCGTAACTTTGGGGAATTGGAGCCGTTTGGACCCAAACTGAACCCTCCTTAATTAATGTAGATGTGTCATAGCTTCCCAACAAGTACTAATGTTATTAATTGTAGTGCCTGAATCACTTTTTAACTCTTGTTCATATTATATATATATATATATATATATATATATATATATATATATATATATATATATATATATATATATATATATATATATATAAGCTCCACTGACCATATAGTAGCTACATCTACAGACTGTAGTTCATCTGATTCTCTGTATACTTCGTTACCCTGTTCTTTAATGATCAGGACCCCCACAGGACCACCACAGAGCAGGTCCAATTGGGTGGTGGATCATTCTAAGCACTGCAGTGACACTGACGTGGTGCTGGTGTGAGTGGATCAGACGCAGCAGTGCTGCTGAAGTGTTTAAACACTGTGTCCACTCACTGTCCACTCTATTAGACACTCCTACTACTTGCTGGTCCACCTTGTAGATATAAAGTCAGAGACAGTCAGGACACTGCTGTCTGGATAGTTTTGGTTGGTGGACGATTCTCAGTCCAGTGACACTGAGGTGTTTCAACACTCCAGCAGCGTCTGATCTACTCACACCAGCACAGCACACACACTAACCCACCAGCAGCACATCAGTGTCACTGCAGTGCTGAGAATGACCCACCTCCCTAATAGTATCTGCTCTGTGGTGGTCCTGTGGGGGTCCTGATCATTAAAGAACAGAGTAATACAGTATACAGAGAATCAGATGAACTACAGTCTGTAGGTGTAGCTCCTGTATGGTCAGTGGAGCTGATACAGTGGACAGTGTGTGTAGATAGAAGGAGGTGGTTGTGATGTTATGGCTGATCAGTGTAGTTCTAGGCTCTTCTTTATAAGCACAAGAACAATACAAAGTGAATGTATGTACTGGAAGTACATTAAACGAGTGTCTGAATACTTATTTACTCTTTCTGTATATCTGTATGGGCCTCCTCTGTTTCATGAATGTACGTTTGTTATGCAAATGGAACAACTTTGATTGACCGTGTTGAAAAATGTCCTTAAGTAACTTCACTCTTAACAGATTGTTACTCCTGTCGTTTAAGAACGATGTCTTATTTCAGGGTATTCTGTTGATCGGCTTAGATCCAGGTGGACGCATGGGGTCGACAGACAACAACCAATAAAAACAGCCTTGCCACACGTGGTTTTGAGATTTATCGCAAAACTTAATTTAGCATAAACAAGCAATAAAATCATATACAGTCATTCTGCAGCACAACACAAAACCCATATAGTATAAAACTAAACTAATATAGAAATGTACACACCCTGAACCCAAATAACAAGGAGGGTTCCACTTGTTTTCAATATTTATACAAATATACAAAGTAAACAAAGTCACGTAGAGTGGTTTGATGTGAATGTGATCCTATTCTGGGGAGGCATACCATTTCAGAGGTGTTCACAGTGATAGTGAATGGAACCAGACGTCTGAGTTCAAAGTTCAGTGGCTCTAAAAGCTTAGGTCCTGCTCTAAATTCTGATCAAAATGATCCATTCTTGGTGGAGGGGTACGATGAGGTAAAGTAGTCCCTACAGAAAACACATCACTTCAGATTTTCCAATATTCTACCATCATTAACGTTCCATATATAAACAGAAGACGCATGTAGGTTCACTGGCGTATCTGATAGTAAATAAAATGTCTGTATTTGTGTTGTAGACTCCTGGTTCCCATCACCACCACTGTAAAGAAACCAGACCCAGCTGGCATTTCAACACTGAATCAACGTTAATGTTGTGGTTGAATCAACGTTGGATTTGGTGTTGATTTTAAAAAAGTGAATCAACGTTGATATGGCAACGTTGTTTCAACATCGGCCTTTCAACTTTGAGTAAACCTCACATTTGGGATGCTCAAAATTTGTACGGGATAGCAAACAAACTCTACACTTTGATGAAAAATAAACAACTTTATATGCTTTACTCTCTCTGTTTGTGTATAAATATAACTAGAGAGGGAAAGTTCGTGAACGAACTTTGAAGTTGGCTTGAAATCGGCCGCTGATAGTAGTGTGTGTGGTGTGTAGCGTGTGTGGTGTCTGTGTTTAGTGAAGGTGTGTTTTGTAATCCGTGTGTTTGGTGTCCACCATAGATTCCTACAATTCCACCTTAAAACACGGGTCCTGCTGTTATTTCCATGTTTCAGTGTGAGGACTGTGAATTTCTGTAATTCCACCTTTAATTCCATTATCTCCACCTTAAATTCTTATAACTCCACCTTAAAATTCTCGAATTCTACCTTAAATTCCTATAACTCCACCTTTAATTCCTTTAACTCCACCTTAAATTCTTATGACTCCACTTTTAATTCCTTTAACTCCACCTTAATATCTTATAACTCCACCTTAAATTTCTAGAATTCCACCTTAAATTTCTACAATTCTGCCTTGAATTTCTAGAACTCCCCTTTAATTTGTACAAATCCACCTTAAACTTCTACAATTCCACCTTAAATTTCTACAATTCTGCCTTGAATTTCTAGAACTCCCCTTTAATTTCTACAATTCCACCCTACACTTCTACAATTCCCCCTTAAATTTCTACAATTCCGCCTTGAATTTCTACAATTCCATCTTAAATTTCTAGAACTCCCTCTTTAATTTCTACAATTCCACCTTAAACTTCTACAATTCCACCTTAAATTTCTATAATTCTGCCTTGAATTCCTAGAAATCCCCCTTTAATTTCTACAATTCCACCTTAAACTTCTACAATTCCTCCTTAAATTTCTACAATTCCGCCTTGAATTTCTAGAACTCCCCCTTTAGTTTCTACAATTCCACCTTAAACTTCTAGCTCCAAAACTGTGGGAGGAGAAACATTTTCTATTTCACGAATAGAATAAGAATAATAAGCCAACATAATGAAGTGCTTCAAAAGACAGAATGTTGAAGACATTATGTTGATTCAACGTTAAAAGTTCAACGTTTGTGCAACCATTTAACATTAAAAGTTGGTTCAATGTTGTTTCAATTGAACAACAATAGACATTATTTCAACCATATTTCAACGTTGGGGGTGGGTTGTGTGCCAGCTGGGGAGTCTGTACAATCAACCATTTCACACCAAACCCACTCTGTATAGGTTTGAACCCAGTCCTGAAAGGTTAAGGCAGTATAAACTGGATTAGAGTCACGGGCCACGGTCAAATCACAGAATCCATCTGGAATCTGGACACATGATCACTGAATGTCGGCGGTCATTCCCAGATCAGGAGCGTCCTCAAACAGGATTTTGAAATCAGTCTCCTCTTCCTCAAATACGATGACCTGAAATGTGGGCAGGAGATACTGAGGCATTCACAACCACTGTCCAGCATAATAAACTATATATATATATATATATATATATATATATATATATATATATATATATATATATATATGCAATATTTATAATTTCATCATTTTAATTATAATATTAAACACACCAGCTGACATTTACATTGTGTACACATGTCCTGATGAATGGACCAATAGAAATGCTCCAATAAAAGATTTTCTGGTTCCATTGACTTACATTACAAGTAATATATTATATATATTAGAAAATCAGGGCAGCATTATTTGGGTGGTGCATCATTCTCAGCACTGCAGTGACACTGACATGGTGGTGGTGGTGTGTCAGTGTGTGTTGTGCTGGTGTGAGTGGATCAGGTGCCGCTGGAGTGTTTAAACACTGTGTCCACTCTATTAGACACTCCTACTACTTGCTGGTCCACCTTGTAGATGTAAAGTCAGAGACAGTAGCTCATCTGCTGCTGCACAGCTTGTGTTCCTCTAGTTCTTCATCAGTGGACACAGGACGCCGCCCACAGGATTATATTATACTGGACTTAAGGACACTTCAGTGTCACTGCTGGACTGAGAATTGTCCACCAACCAAAGAATTTCATCCAACAGCTTTAATGCTTTAAATCAGCTGACCTGGTTGATTCCACTGTTGAGGAAAGGTCCTGGGACGTAGAGCGCTTGCTGTGGACCGATGTTCCAGTAGCGTCCAAGGTTCTGACCGTTGATGAAGATCACACCTTTGCTCCAGCCCTGGTAATCACAGACAGCTGGACAGGTTATGACTTTATATAGTTTCAGAGCTTCCTTACATGTTACATTTCACCACATTTGATTTTACTGCTTCAGTACGTTTTCATCATCGCTGTCCAAAGAAAAACAAGTATCTCCAAAATGGCAACTTTACAGGAGAGGACAAAAACCTCCTTCACTTTCTATGTAAGTCAATGGAACCAGAAATCTTTCCAAGCTATTTTGGAGCATTTCTATTGGTCCATTAATCATGAAATTAATGTAATAATGTAAACGACAACTGTTGAGTTAAAATTATGTAAAAAAATTAAAATAGTCAAAAATGTAGACACATGTTTTTCTTTGGACGGCGACGATATATAGGCATGTATTGACGTATATTATTTATTATTAAAGGTACAGAAGCATCAACAATGTCACTCACAGTCAGCTTAACAAACGTGTCGCTCGGATAGCCATCCACAAACAGCCTTCCCTGGAAAAATCCCGGAAAGCTTGGCTTGTTGGGAAGGGACTTCCACGGCGCTCTGTACAAACTAAGCACAAGTCCAGTTTTAGCACAGTCCGCTATTAAACCCTTAATTCCACCCATCATTCCAAATTTCTACATAATTAACCAGCCGGGGTGTAAACAAGTCATTCAGAGTGGTTTGGTGAGCAATGCTCTGTTCTAGAGAAACAATTGTTCACAGTGGCAATGAATGGAACCAGACGTCCAACGCTTTTAACACCTTTAAAACAACTTAACCACCTTTGAAAGGGCGCAAATATACAGCGTGGTGTCTGAGACATTGATTTGTGACCCTTGGTTTTCAACAGTGTAGATGAAAATTAGTGTCAGTAAGTTTCTCTACAACAAATTATTTTCACAATGAACCACTCCTGATGTCTCAATGACTGAATTATTAACCAATTTTAAAATATTGGTGGAATTCCCCTTCATTTATTATTCACATCTTAAGGCACATTATTCAGTAAATACATGAGAAGTCATGCAAAATGAGTTACTGCTTGGTTACGGGTTTAGTTGCAGAGTGAGTATAAGTTTAAGTTTAATAAGTCTATTAAACCAAATTTATATTCTATTTAATTATATTTAACTTGGTACTGATCAGTTCTCTCCGTTCAGTACTTAATACTGATTCCTGAACGAAGCTTTTTCCTAAAAAAAACTTTTAAATTCCAACCCAAAAGTGGGTGTGGCCTAAGCCAGAAACCCTGGGCTTGATTGTTAAAACTCAGCACTAACGGCAGTACATGGTAAGTGTGCAGCACAGTATTTAAGAGCTATTCATACAGTGCGAATGGCAAAGGCTGGCGGTGATTGCGATTCCATGAAAGGAACTAAAACAAGAACAACTGAACTATTATTATTATTATTATTTTTATTTTTATTTTAAAGAAAACTCCACAAAGTAATAGTAAATTCTTCAGTATAGATGCTTTTAACTTTGGAATTCTTTTTAACTTAAAAAAAATATATATACAGCATCTTAAAATTCAACTTGTCATTGTAGGCATTGTGTTTTAGGATGTATCATTCATTTTCCAATAAAAAAAATAAAATTAGTAAATAAACAAAGTGATAATCATACTTCAAACCTTTTTTTTTACAGTTAATATATTACTAACATTAATAAAAGTTTTTACATGTGGTATTTGTTTATTAAATTACTGTATTGAGCTGTTTAAGCTCTTATTTCATTTTAAATCTCAATAATTCAATACAAATATGATATTTTTATATTTTATAGCAGTAAGAAAATTGTTAGGAATCAAGAAAAAACATTATCAGAAGTAAAAATGCATCTCACATCTATACGTTTAACGTTTATATATTTAAACAGAACAGTAAACTGAACAAAATAAGATATTATAGACTAGTTAAGAAGTATTGACACCTATGACATGCCCACTGAGTTTAATATAAACAGCCAGTCAGCAACCTGGGTTCTGAAGCAAGCATGTTTATTGGTTCACGGATGCTGATCATACTGACTATGTAAGTATTGGCATTTGGTAGGAAATGATATGGAATGTTTGGCAGTGTTTTGAGATTAAGTTATCTTATAAGGTACTGAATTTAGATACTGGATACACAGCAGAACGAATGACGTGAAGCTTTTACAGACCTGTCGATGAAACTCTGAGTCATGTCCAGGCTGTAAATGGTGAAGTCTCTGAGTGGCACGTTGTTCAGGAAAATATCTCCAACGATACCTGAAAATAAATCATATGATTAGTATTTCAGGAGCTTCTTAAATACACATGAAGGTCCACATGAAGCCAAACGATGCAGAAATTCATGCTAAATATTGAGTCCACCCTTCATATATTTACAGTCCAACAGAAATTAATACATTATTCATTTTTCAGCTTTAGATAAAGAGCAGAAAACATATTTATCAGAAAATTTAACTCCACCTTCCACCAGATCTGAGAACATCTACAGGTGTTTCTGTCCATCCTTCCACTGTGAGAAGACACTCAGTGCTATAGATCTGAAAGGATTTAGCTGTACAAGAAGCTCCTCACTGAGAAAAGGAGATACAGACACATCAACCAAAGAAGCAGCTGCTGTTCTCAGAACAGTGGACTGACCACCCCAGTCCAGAACCTTAACTGAACCTACTGAATGTGTTTGGGGTGGTTTGGAAGGTGAGTAGCAGAAAATAGCAGCTAAACCAGCTTCCCAGACTGAACTTTGAAGGTGAGTTTTAAAGAACGGGAGCTGTAATAAAAAGTTATAAACAGGGTGAGTCAAAAGTCTCAGGACACCCTTTATGAATACCCCAGCAAGTAACAGCTGAAGGGGGCCAATCTTTTAGGCTATGTCTTGAACATAGCCACTATTTTGAAAGCAGCCATACTGGATCAAGGTCAAGTTTTCCAATGGGAAGGTGGTCATGTAGCAGATCAAAGAAGACCAGAACTGTCTCAGAAATCGATTGATGCAATCAGATTTCCAATATCTCTTGTGGTTCAAACGTTATGAACACAGAAAGTTGCAACAACAACCACACTGAACACCATGTTTAGTGTACTGTCCTTGGTGCTGAACTGGGCCTTCAAGATTGGTGTTCAGCATCATGGACAGCACAACACATGTTGTTCAATGTGGTTGTTGTAGGTATCGTAGAAGATATTTAATATATGTATATTATGTATATCCAATTAACTTTATTTTTGATTACAGCTTCTGTTCTTTTCAGGAGACCCACTGTTCAGTTCCTCAAACAGACTCACCTCCAAAGTTCAGTCTTAGAAGTTGCTTTAACTGTTATTTTCTGCTTCTCACCATCCAAACAACACCAAACATGTTCAGTGAGGTTGAGGTTCTGGACTCAGGGGCTGAGAACACCAGCAGTTTCTTTATTTAATGTGTCTGTATCTCCTTTTCTCACTGAGGAGCTTCTTGAACAGCTACAAACTCTTTCAGACCCATAGCGCTGAGGTGTCTTCTCACTGTGGAAGCATGGAGAGAAACACCTGTGGATGTTCTCAGAGCTGAAGGTGGAGTTTGATGTTCTCCTCTCTCTCAAAGATGAAAGTGCTGCTTATCTGATGGGGAAAGTGTTGGTGGGTCTATCAGATCTTCCAGGTGGTTGTCAGGAGCCCCAGTTTCTTTGTAGCATTTATTCAGCTATTAAACTCCAGTTTGAGAAACTTTGACTTTCTCTTATAAGATAAGTGGATTATCTCATATCTGATCTCCTCAGAAACATCTTCTGAATCACAGAACAGCTTGTGTTTATAGCTGTTTGAACTGGAACTGAAATAAATGGAGGGTGGTCTCTGTCGTTTGCACAGAGATGTTTGCACTTCTTTATTTCTTTCTTACTTCCAGCACATCTCAAAACTAATATGTTCCAGTACCTTTGCGCTGGTGGTCTAACATCCGGCCATAATGCACTCTCCCACAGTTTTCCACGAGTAAGCTTAAAGTGCGCTCCTCCTAGAACAACACACAAATATAGATTTGAACATCTGTAGTTTTGGGTGTTGTTGTCCTTTAATATTCCTTGTTATTTTCTATCTTTCTAGAATAAAACTATTACTGAGAAGGAGATGCTACAGATGTTCTCTGTACTGTAGACTGTAATCAATCTGATTCTCTTTAGACTCTGATATTCTGTTCTTTAATGGTCAGGACCACCACAGAGCAGGTACTATTAGGGAGGTGGACCATTCTCAGCACTGCAGTGACACTAATGTGGTGGTGGTGTGTTAGTGTGTGTTGTGTTGGTGTGAGTGGATCAGACGCAGCAGCATTGCTGCTGGAGTGTTTAAACACTGTGTCCACTCACTGTCCACTCTATTAGACACTCCTACTACTTGCTGGTCCACCTTGTAGATGTAAAGTCAGAGACAGTAGCTCATCTGCTGCTGCACAGTTTGTGTTCCTCTAGTTCTTCATCAGTGGACACAGGACGCCGCCCACAGGACACTGCTGTCTGGATAGTTTTGGCTGGTGGACGATTCTCAGATACACTCTAGCAGCATCACTGTGTCTAATCCACTGGCACCAGCACAACACAAACTAACACACCACCACCACCACGTCAGTGTCACTGCAGTGCTGAGAATGATCCACCTCCCTAATAGTATCTGCTCTGTGGTGGTCCTGTGGGGGTCCTGATCATTAAAGAACAGAGTAATAAACTATACAGAGAATCAGATAAACTACAGTCTGTAAGTGGAGCTCCTGTATGGTCAGTGGAGCTGATAAGTGTAGATACAAGGAGGTGTAATGTAGTGATTGGTTGATGTATATGTATAAGCCACATATGTTAAGTCTGAAAAGAGTAAAGGACAAATTCAATACCTTTCCAGCAGGAACGGCTAATTCCACTGTCTTGTAATTGAATAAACCGATGAAGCTTCTGTCCACAAACACCTGATAGCAAATAAGCATCATCAGCAATAAAACAGTATAAAATAAGAATCAAGAATCAATCACACCACCATACTAACCACTACATCACCATACTAACCACTACACCACCATACTAACCACTACACCACCTTACTAACCTCTACACCACCATACTAACCACTACACCACCGTACTAACCACTACACCACCGTACTAACCACTACACCACCATACTAACCACTACACCACCATACTAACCACTACACCACTATACTAACCACTACACCACCGTACTAACCACTACACCACCATACTAACCACTACACCACCATACTAACCACTACACCACCATACTAAACACTACATCACCATACTAACCACTACACCACCATACTAACCACTACACCACCATACTAACCACTACACCACCATACTAACCACTACACCCCCATACTAACCACTACACCACCATACTAACCACTACACCACCATACTAACCACTACACCACCATACTAACCACTACACCCCCATACTAACCACTACACCACCATACTAACCACTACACCACCATACTAACCACTACATCACCATACTAACCACTACACCACCATACTAACCACTACACCACCATACTAAACACTACATCACCATACTAACCACTACACCACCATACTAACCACTACACCACCATACTAACCACTACACCACCATACTAACCACTACACCCCCATACTAACCACTACACCACCATACTAACCACTACACCACCATACTAACCACTACACCCCCATACTAACCACTACACCACCATACTAACCACTACACCACCATACTAACCACTACACCACCATACTAACCACTACACCCCCATACTAACCACTACACCACCATACTAACCACTACACCACCGTACTAACCACTACACCACCATACTAACCACTACACCACCGTACTAACCACTACACCACCATACTAACCACTACACCACTATATTAACCACTACACCACCATACTAACCACTACACCACAATACTAACCACTACAGCACCGTACTAACCACTACACCACCGTACTAACCACTACACCACCGTACTAACCACTACACCACTATATTAACCACTACACCACCATACTAACCACTACACCACCGTACTAACCACTACACCACCGTACTAACCACTACACCACCATACTAACCACTACACCACTATATTAACCACTACACCACCATACTAACCACTACACCACAATACTAACCACTACACCACCGTACTGACCACTACACCACCATACTAACCACTACACCACCGTACTGACCACTACACCACCATACTAACCACTACACCACCATACTAACCACTACACCACCGTACTAACCATTACACCACCGTTCTGACCACTACACCACCGTACTAACCACTACACCACCGTACTAACCACTACACCACCGTACTAACCACTACACCACTGTACTAACCACTACACCACCGTACTGACCACTACACCACCGTACTAACCACTACACCACCGTACTAACCATTACACCACCGTACTGACCACTACACCACCGTACTAACCACTACACCACCGTACTAACCACTACACCACCGTACTAACCACTACACCACCATACTGACCACTACACCACCTTACTAACCACTACACCACCGTACTAACCACTACACCACCGTACTAACCACTACACCACCATACTAACCACTACACCACCTTACTAACCACTACACCACCGTACTAACCACTACACCACCATACTAACCACTACACCACCATACTAACCACTACACCACCATACTAACCACTACACCACTATACTAACCACTACACCACCGTACTAACCACTACACCACCATACTAACCACTACACCACCGTACTAACCACTACACCACTATACTAACCTCTACACCACTATACTAACCAATACACCACCTTACTAACCACTACACCACCATACTAACCACTACACCACCATACTAACCACTACACCACTATACTAACCACTACACCAGTATTGGGTAGTTAAATACTCCACTCACCAGAGCCCTGTCTCGAATGTTGTTTCCCGATTTTAAGAAGCCTCCGGCGGTGATGGTTGTCTCGTAGAGAGTGTAGCCGTACGATTGTCCATTCTTGTTGTTTACAGGAAGGTTTTCCATGTTGATGGGGGTTCGGGATTTGAATGGCTGAAGGATTTGATAGACACAAAGAAATAAATGGAGTTTATTTTGCTGCCAACTGGCTTCTGGACTAGACTGGATGATATCTGATGGTTTTTTTTTTTGCTTTTCAAATAAGTTGTGTATAAAAAGATCTCACCTCCTTGGCGAACGCCAGGGCGTCCCATAAGAAGAGGTGCTGGTACATGATCGCTGCCTCATAGCTTTCCTTCCGCCGCAAAGCCAGCATATCTGGAAGCTGCTCATCTACATTCAATACAATCTACATCAGTCCGAAACACAGTCGCATGCAAAGGTTTGGGCACCCCCGGTCACCTTCTGCAAAGTCTACTGCACAGTTACTGTTTATTTGCTGAATTAAACTTAATAAATAAATAGATATAGAATAAAACATGGATGTACAAAAGTTTATGCACTAATTGTACACTAAAATATGCAAAAAACGGCTAATTTAATTTAATTTAATTTAATTTAATTTAATTTAATTTAATTTAATTTAATTTAATTTAATTTAATTTAATTTAATCAACAAATTCAGCATTAAAAAAAAAATTATACACTGCTGCTTATATATAGCTCCACTGACCATATAGGAGCTCCACTTACAGACTGTAGTTCATCTGATTCTCTGTATACTTTATTACTCTGTTCTTTAATGATCAGGACCCCCACAGGACCACCACACAGTAGACACTATTAGGTAGGCGGATCATTTTCACCACTGCAGTGACACTGAAGTGGTGGTGGTGCGAGTGGATCAGACACAACAGTGCTACTGCTGGAGTGTTTAAACACTGTGTCCACTCACTGTCCACTCTATTAGACACTCCTACTACTTGCTGGTCCACCTTGTAGATGTAAGGTCAGAGACAGTAGCTCATCTGCTGCTGCACAGTTTGTGTTCCTCTAGTTCTTCATCAGTGGACACAGGACGTCGCCCACAGGACACTGCTGTCTGGATAGTTTTGGTTGGTGGACGATTCTCAGTCCAGCAGTGACACTGAGGTGTTTAAACACCAGCACAACACACACTAACTAACACACCACCACCATGTAGGTGTGACTGCAGTGCTGAGAATGACCCACCTCCCTAATAGTATCTGCTCTGTGGTGGTCCTGTGGGGGTCCTGATCATTAAAGAACAGAGTAATAAAGTATACAGAGAATCAGATGAACTACAGTCTGAAAGTGGAGCTCCTGTATGAGCTGATACAGTGAACAGTGTGTGTAGATATAAGGAGGTGGTTTTGATGTGGGTGTATATATGAGTATAACATGAGAAGAGCAGCTCATCACTCACTGTTGTATCGGCTGAAGAGATCTCTCAGCAGATGGTACTTTGGTGTATAATCCCCAGCCTCGGACAAAGGAGCATCGTAATCTGAGGAAAGGAATCAATCAATGATAATGAAAAGACTGGGCACTAAATCTAAAATGGTATAATGCTGCCCTCTTGTGGTTATTTTAAGTAGTTCAATCACAGAAATCCTACAGTTCATACCGACAGATCAACCTCATGTACTCTGTTTACTCTTAATCTCTATGCAAACCAAAGTTAATCAAGAACGATGCCAACCATAACTGGTGACCAGGGCCTTGTAGGAGGGGCTTGCCAAAGCCCCATTAATGAAGCCGAAGTTGGTCCCCCCGTGGAACATGTACAGGTTGATGGACATTCCACGTCTCAGAACCTCTCTCACCACCGCAACCATGTCTGCCAGTGAAGAGGAGAGTCAAGAAACTTAATGAGATGTTGCTTCACAGCAGGAAACATAGTGAGGATAGCAAACGTCAATGCTATATAAGTACAATGAACATACAGGGTTGGACAATGAAACTGAAACACCTGGTTTTAGACCATTTTAAGTCATTCTTCTTGCAGGACAGTGTTCAGGTCACTACGTGATGCTGGTGGAGGAAAACGTTTCCTGACTCGCTCCTCTAAAACACCCCAAAGTGGCTCAATAATATTTAGATCTGATGACTGTGCAGGTCATGGGAGATGTTCAACTTCACTTTCATGTTCATCAAACCAATCTTTCTCCAGTCTTGCTGTGTGTATTGGTGCATTGTCATCCTGATACACGGCACTGCCTTCAGGATACAATGTTTGAACCATTAGATGCACATGGTCCTCCAGAATGGTTCAGTAGTCCTTGGCCGTGACGCCCATCTAGCACAAGTATTGGGCCAAACCATCACTGATCCACCCCCATGCTTCACTCTGGGCATGCAACAGTCTGGGTGGTCTGCTTCTTTGGGGTTTCTCCACACTGTAACTCTCCCGGATGTGGGGAAAACAGTGAAGGTGGATCATCAGAGAACAATACATGGTTCACGTTGTCCACAGCCCAAGATTTGAACTCCTTGCACCATTGAAACCGACGTTTGGCATTGGCACGAGTGACCAAAGGTGTGGCTATAGCAGCCCGGCTGTGTATATGGACCCTGTGGAGCTCCTGACGGACAGTTCTGGTGAAACAGGAGAAGCTGAGGAGCACATTTAATTCTGCCGTGATTTGTTCAGCCGTGGTTTTCTGTTTTTTGGATACAATCGGGGTTAGAACCCAACATCCCTTTCAGACAGCTTCCTCCTGCGTCCACAGTTAACCCTGTTGGATGTAGTTGGTCCTTCTTGGTGGTCTGCTGACGTTACCCTGGATACCGTGGCTCTTCATACATCACAAAGACTTGCTGTCTTGGTCACAGATGCGCCAGCAAGACGTGCACCAACAGTTTGTCCTCTTTTGAACTCTTTTGTCCCATAATGTTGTGTTATTGTAATATTTTGATCTAAACTGTCTCTTACCTGCTATCTGAACTTCACACTCTGATCTTACTGGTGCAGTTAATGAAGATTGGCCACCAGACTGGTCCAATTTAGCCATGAAACCTCCCACACTACAATGACAGATGTTTCAGTTTCATTGTCCAACCCCTGTATTTTCACAGTGGGTTCGATTCCCTAAGTGACCGGGCTCTTCTTCTTTGGGAGTTTGCATGTTCTCCCCCTGACCGTATGGCTTTCACAGCCCAAAGAAATGCAGTCAGGAGAGCTGGAGATAGTAAACTGCCCCCAGGTGTAAGTATATGTGGACTGATGACCCGTCCAGGGTGTTTCCTGCCTTCTGCTCAATAAGCACCTATGATAACACCCTTGATCATACGTCATGCTTTTGCTTCCAGATGATTTCCTAATGGGATCCAAAAGTGTCCTACAGGAAACTAGTGGTCTCTAATGGTATCTATTAAACCAATACCCATACCAATACCCAATAGTCCTAATGGTTCTAGTAAGAATTTTCAACATGGTACTGAGTATCAACAACAGACAGACAGGGGAACATTTGGAATCTCACCCTCAGCTGGGAAGCTGTGATGGAGGTCGCCCCAGCCATCGAACCACCCGGTCCAGTATTCCATAACCACTATGGGACTGTTCGGCTGTTAAACACAGTATTATGTTATAATATAGAAAACAAAACACTATATACATAAAGAGATGAAGAAATGCGGACATTACCTGCACAGCCTCCAGATACTTGATGTCGTCATAATTCAGTTTCCGCAGATTTAGAGCTTTGAAGACTGAAACACAGACACACGGCATCAGCCTGGCCTCAAACCACAACACCAATAATTTATTAGCATCAGATTATTTTAAATCAATCTTTACCTCCATTCTCTCCTCCGCTCTTCAGGCCCTCGTGGCTATCTGCTGTCAGAAGCAGCTCACTGATGCCCCTGGACTGAAGAGCCTGGGAGAAAAAGCAGTAATGGCAAATACAGTGTGTGTGTACACTTCCCTTTACAGACACACAGTCTGCTGACTCTCTGTAATGGGCAACAATACGACTGGTGCCGGTTCTATAATTGCACGGTGGTGTAGTGGTTAGTATGGTGGTGTAGTGGTTAGTATGGTGGTGTAGTGGTCAGTATGGTGGTGTAGTGGTTAGTATGGTGGTGTAGTGGTTAGTATGGTGGTGTAGTAGTTAGTAAGGTGGTGTAGTGGTTAGTAAGGTGGTGTAGTGGTTAGTATGGTGGTGTAGTGGTTAGTATGGTGGTGTAGTGGTTAGTATGGTGGTGTAGTAGTTAGTCAGGTGGTGTAGTAGTTAGTAAGGTGGTGTAGTGGTTAGTACGGTGGTGTAGTGGTTAGTACGGTGGTGTAGTGGTTAGTATGGTGGTGTAGTGGTTAGTACAGTGGTGTAGTGGTTAGTACGGTGGTGTAGTGGTTAGTATGGTGGTGTAGTGGTTAGTATGGTGGTGTAGTAGTTAGTAAGGTGGTGTAGTGGTTAGTACAGTGGTGTAGTGGTTAGTACAGTGGTGTAGTGGTTAGTATGGTGGTGTAGTGGTTAGTACGGTGGTGTAGTGGTTAGTACGGTGGTGTAGTGGTTAGTACAGTGGTGTAGTGGTTAGTACGGTGGTGTAGTGGTTAGTATGGTGGTGTAGTGGTTAGTACGGTGGTGTAGTGGTTAGTACAGTGGTGTAGTGGTTAGTACGGTGGTGTAGTGGTTAGTATGGTGGTGTAGTGGTTAGTACGGTGGTGTAGTGGTTAGTATGGTGGTGTAGTGGTTAGTACGGTGGTGTAGTGGTTAGTATGGTGGTGTAGTGGTTAGTACGGTGGTGTAATGGTTAGAACGGTGGTGTAGTGGTTAGTACGGTGGTGTAGTGGTTAGTACGGTGGTGTAGTGGTCAGTACGGTGGTGTAGTGGTTAGTACGGTGGTGTAGTGGTTAGTACGGTGGTGTAGTGGTTAGTACGGTGGTGTAGTGGTTAGTACGGTGGTGTAGTGGTTAGTACGGTGGTGTAGTGGTTAGTACGGTGGTGTAGTGGTCAGTACGGTGGTGTAGTGGTCAGTATGGTGGTGTAGTGGTCAGTATGGTGGTGTAGTGGTTAGTGCGGTGGTGTAGTGGTTAGTATGGTGGTGTAGTGGTCAGTATGGTGGTGTAGTGTTAGTACGGTGGTGTAGTGGTTAGTGTAGTGGTGTAGTGGTTAGTATGGTGGTGTAGTGGTTAGTACGGTGGTGTAGTGGTTAGTACGGTGGTGTAGTGGTTAGTATGGTGGTGTAGTGGTTAGTACGGTGGTGTAGTGGTTAGTACGGTGGTGTAGTGGTTAGTATGGTGGTGTAGTGGTTAGTAAGATGGTGTAGTGGTTAGTATGGTGGTGTAGTGGTTAGTATGGTGGTGTAGTGGTCAGTACGGTGGTGTAGTGGTTAGTATGGTGGTGTAGTGGTTAGTACGGTGGTGTAGTGGTTAGTATGGTGGTGTAGTGGTTAGTATGGTGGTGTAGTGGTTAGTACGGTGGTGTAGTGGTTAGTATGGTGGTGTAGTGGTTAGTATGGTGGTGTAGTGGTTAGTACGGTGGTGTAGTGGTTAGTATGGTGGTGTAGTGGTTAGTACTGTGGTGTAGTGGTTAGTAAGGTGGTGTAGTGTTTAGTACGGTGGTGTAGTGGTTAGTACGGTGGTGTAGTGGTTAGTATGGTGGTGTAGTGGTTAGTATGGTGGTGTAGTGGTTATGCTGTGTGTTGGGTCTGTACTGGGGCCAATTGGGGTCTGTACTAAGCTGTGTATCAGGTCTATATAGGGACCCCTAAGTGGTGTGTACTGGGGCCTGTATGAGGGTCTATGCTAGGCTGCGTATCAGGTCTGTATGGGCGTCTTTACTAGCTGTATAACAGTTCTGTACTGGGGTTTGTATGAGGGTCTATGCTAGGCTATGTATTAAGTCTGTGTTGGGGCCTGCATGGGGGGGTCTGTACTAAGCTGTGTATGAGGTCTGAAATAACATGTGGTCACAATGATTTCTGGGAAAACTCTGCTGCCTATGAGTCAGTCTGACTAACACAAGTGAAATGTGAATCTCTGTGATGATTCCATACCTCTTTAAGAAATGGGATATAGTCACTGTCCATCGCATACGATCCATATTCACTTTCCACTTGCACAGCTATGACAGGCCCACCCTTCTTAAACTGGAGAACAATCCAGATAATAATTCTCTGTAAGATTGCAAACATTTTACACATAAAACAGCATGTACAGTTCTTGATGCATTACCTGCATAGGCACCACTTTTGGAATGAGCTTGTCGAAAAAAACATTGACGGCCTCGGTGAAGCCTGTGTAGGTGGTCCTCAGCTTCATGCTTCTGTCTCTTAACAGCCAACTAGAATAGAATATTATACACATTATTATAGTAATGTATGTTCATGCTAAACAGTGTCACACTTGTATTGCTCCAAAACGAGCCCTAACAGTAGGCACAAAATATTGGTTTCAGGAGTATCCTGCTAATGTGATGCCCCTACACCCACCGGCCGCTTCATTAGGTACACCTCCTTGTATCTACACTCATTATATCAGCTCCACTGACCATACAGGAGCTCCACTTACAGACTGTAGTTCATCTAATTATCTGTATACTTTATTACTCTGTTCTTTAATGATCAGGACCCCCACAGGACCACCACAGAGCAGATATTATATGGGAGGTGGGTCATTCTCAGCACTGCAGTGACATTGATGTGGTGGTGGTGTGTTAGTGTGTGTTGTGCTGGTGTAAGTGGATCAGACACAGCTGCTGCTACCTCAGTGTCACAGCTGCACAGAGAATTGTCCATCAACCAAAACTGTCCACAACAGTGTCTTGCGACTAGTGCCAAAGGACTAGACAATGACCAACAGAAAGTGTGCAGCAGCAGATGAGCCTAATGAAGTGGCTGGTGGTGTCTATGCAGGACGTTGGAGGAAATTCTGTTGTTTTTTTTCTGAATTCCTGCCTAATTAAATGGTTGGGATGTAAACAGAGTCAGAAATTTGCACAGTGGTGGTGCTAAAACTAGACCCTGACCCTAGAAGTTCAGTCACAGAAAGTCATGAGACAAAAGAACCTTGAAAAATATGACTATTTTACCATCATCATGATTACAAAAGACTCCTGGTTCCCATCACTATCACTGTAAAGACATCAGAACCAGTAAGTTTCTCTGCAATAAACCCTTCAGAAGTTTGTTTGTATCATAGTAATGATTTATGCAGAAATTTGAAATATTTATTAGAATTCCCCATTGACTTTCATTGGATTACATAAATACATTTATTGATTTCTAATTTATTAATAAAACAGGACAGCACCCATTGTGATTGGTTAGATAGCTCATTTGCATGTTGCAGTCTTTTGTTATCCCAGTAAAGGCCAACATTGCAACAAACTATAGACTTCTTATTTGTGTTATATAGTTCATAACGCAAACTAACATAAATCAGACAAGGCCTATCCAGAGGCTCATACCAATAAAAGCAGCACAGAGCATCAACACACTGCAGTTCAGTCTGATCTTCCACCCAACTTGTATTTACTCCCACAATTCTATCTTCTTTAAATCCTTTAAGCTCATAGCTGGATACGGGTCTCCGAACATAGAGTGCGCAGATTGCTGACTGGATGATAGTAGCTGGTGTGCATAGCTGATTGGTGTCGAGACTCACTTAGTTGTTGGGAGTTTCATGGGGGTTGCATGAAACCCAACAGTTGCAAATGAGTAAGTAAGAACGTTAAGCCAGCTAGTTCTTAACCATATATTAAAAAATACTTGCAATGGGACAATTTCTGACCTCTGACTGGGAAGTTTATAATGGAACCCTGAACGTGTAGATAGAACTAATATAACAGTTTAATTGGCTCAACTCCAAATCTTCCTCCAACAGGTTCCTCAATGTTGGCAGCCCTGCTGCATGTTCACCTCCTTAGTGTCTTGTTCTGGTGTCAGATGTAATGGTCACTTTGAGGCTTGGTGCAGTGCCTTGTATACGGGGGAGCTATTAGTAACGTGGGAGAGCATATGCACATGGTAGATTGTTCTAGGTTGGTAGATGAGTACCCAAACCACCAAGTGTCCACCTCTCCAAGAGAGCACCTACCTAACATACTACTTCCCTTCGTTACACAGACCAAACGATCTCTGTGCTAACAGCTCCAAACTGCTGACTCTAATTCAGTGCTGACTCTAAAGGCATATATATCTCTGATGCGACCTAAACAGTGAGCCTGCTTTTCAAGTTTCACTTCTGGATTTAAGGAGCCACTATTTTCTGTTTGTTACACAATGAGCTGAGTGCTAAAGGTTCCTGCAGATCTGTTGACTACAGCTTTAGCATTTACATTGAGGTAAAGGCTGTTTAGCTTAGCAGAAAACTTACCTAGGCAGGCCTCCGAGATCCAGCTCCTCGCCGATGTAGGGTCCAGGACGGAGGATAACCCAGAGACCCACATCCACAGCCTGGTGGAGAAACATTCTGTGGGGATCAAGCTTGAGATGTTAGACCTTTGCTGAAAACCATGAAATTCCAAAATTAGAGTGATACTCCGGCCAAAATGGAAAACGTAACCAACATTAATTCTGTTGTAAATATCCTGACTTACTACAGCAGCACCTACAACGAGATTTATTGGTTTACAGACTTGGAAAAGCCCCTTCTGGTGATGTACCTTGAAGGTGGAAGGAGCTTTTGGAAAACTACCAGCACTTTCTAGTAGCAGAGGGAAGTTTGATATCTAACGTTGTTGCTAAGAAGCCGAATCTCAAACCTGTTTTTATTTTATCTCTGTTGGAAGGTTAATACTAACATCC
Source organism: Megaleporinus macrocephalus (assembly GCA_021613375.1). Classification (NCBI taxonomy): domain Eukaryota; kingdom Metazoa; phylum Chordata; class Actinopteri; order Characiformes; family Anostomidae; genus Megaleporinus; species Megaleporinus macrocephalus. The sequence continues at coordinate 6,824,330 of CM038720.1, read as the reverse complement.
AGGAAGAGGCGATGAGGTAGTTGTAATTTTCTGGACTGTTATCTTGAGATCTTGACTCTGTGGGGTGTCATAGACTGTAAAACTGTATATACATTGTTACATAGTGTAACTAGAAAAGTGCATGGAATGGAGGGACGGCGCAGCTTAAGCAGCGCGAGGAACGAACGATGAATCAACAACAAGTAGAGGAGTGCAGGTCAGTGTGTTTGGGGGTCTGCTCTGAGTGAGTACAGGCAGTTTGGAGGCTGTAGGTTGAACAAAACCGTAATGTGTGGGTTTGGCTAAAAATGAATGGGACCCTATAGGAGGAACTGGAGATGAATAAACGACAAATAGAGGTGTGCAGGTCAGCATGTTTATGGATTAGTGTTTTGGGATCTGCCTTAAAAGAGTACAGGCAGTTTGGAGGCTGCAGGTTAAGTGAAACCATGAGGTTTGGGTGTGACTGAAAAATGAATAGGACTTAATGGGGAAAAAGAGGGATGGAAAATAACAAATAACAGACAAGTGTGGGTCGAACCAACACTACAGTCGTGGTCAGGGGTCTGCCCTGAGTCAGTGTATGTAAAACGGTGTCTGTGGGTCGAGCAGAAGTTCAGTAGATTGGCGTTCACTTTTCTATCCTATTCATTCTCTATGGGAAAAAATTAAGGAAAAATTCTGCTGTTTTCTGGAATCTGTGCATCGGATCAAAAAACTGTATAGTCCAAAGTCCAAATCACACATTCAGACCAGACCATCTGAAGTTGGAACGGAGTTGATATCTCAAAAACTGTGGGATGAGTAATAATACTGAGAGCTCAGTACACAGAGCTGTACATACCGTGAACCTCAAACTCTGTTCTTCAAACACAAATCCTGCTTTTCAGAGGTGGCAGAAGTACACAAGTTCCTTACTTCAGTAAAAGTACTAGTAATCTAGTAAAAAAATACTCAAGTAAAAGTTGAAGTATGACTAAATTTTTTTACACAAGTAAAAGTATAAATGTACAAGCTTCCATATGTACTTAAAGTATAAAAGTAAAAGTATTTCTTTAAAAATAATTTTATTTAATAATATTATTTATTAAAAATAATATTTATTATAGCTGTCAAAGTAGCCAATCACAGCCCCCCCCCCCCCCCCCCCCCCCCCTTCACATTCAGTAGGATTATGATTTGCGCTTCATTGGGACCCTGAATAGAATTGCCTGATTAAAAAATACATAAATGTAAAAGTAAAAAGTAATAGGAGATAGATAGATAGATAGATAGATAGATAGATAGATAGATAGATAGATAGATAGATAGATAGATAGATAGATAGATAGATAGATAGATAGATAGATAGATAGATAGATAGATAGATAGATAGATAGATAGATAGATAGATAGATAGATAGATAGATAGATAGATAGATAGATAGATTGTACTCCCAGTACAACAAAGTGTCAAATAGTACTTAAGTAAAGTACAGATACCAAAAAAAGTACTTAAGTACAATAACAGAGTACTTGTACTTCGTTACTTACCACCTCTGCTGCTTTTACAGAAGAGGGAGGATAAAACAGGCCAAGCTCAAAATCCTAAACTGTTACGTAACAGACTCATTAATATTTACACCCCCAACATTTACACACAACCACAACACCAACCAGCAACCAGAACATTTACACACAACCACAACACCAACCAGCAACTAGAACATTTACACACAACCACAACACCAACCAGCAACCAGAACATTTACACACAACCACAACACCAACCAGCAACCAGAACATTTACACACAACCACAACAACAACCAGCAACCAGAACATTTACACACAACCACAACACCAACCAGTAACCAGAACATTTACACACAACCACAACACCAACCAGCAACCAGAACATTTACACACAACCACAACACCAACCAGAACATTTACACACAACCACAACACCAACCAGCAACAAGAACATTTACACACAACCACAACAACAACCAGCAACCAGAACATTTACACACAACCATAACAACAACCAGCAACCAGAACATTTACACACAACCACAACACCAACCAGCAACCAGAACATTTACACAACCACAACACCAACCAGCAACCAGAACATTTACACACAACCACAACACCAACCAGCAACCAGAACATTTACACACAACCACAACACCAACCAGCAACCAGAACATTTACACACAACCACAACACCAACCAGCAACCAGAACATTTACACACAACCACAACACCAACCAGCAACCAGAACATTTACACACAACCACAACACCAACCAGCAACCAGAACATTTACACACAACCACAACACCAACCAGCAACCAGAACATTTACACACAACCACCACACCAACCAGCAACCAGAACATTTACACACAACCACAACAACCAGCAACCAGAACATTTACACACAACCACAACAACACCAACCAGCAACCAGAACATTTACACACAACAACAACACCAACCAGCAACAAGAACATTTACACACAACCACAACAACAACCAGCAACCAGAACATTTACACACAACCACAACAACAACCAGCAACCAGAACATTTACACACAACCACAACAACAACCAGCAACCAGAACATTTACACACAACCACAACACCAACCAGCAACCAGAACATTTACACACAACCACAACACCAACCAGCAACCAGAACATTTACACACAACCACAACACCAACCAGCAACCAGAACATTTACACACAACCACAACACCAACCAGCAACCAGAACATTTGACTATGTGGAGAAATCCAGCGTTCCAGGCTGTGAAGGGATTGTCAGCACTTCTCATTCCTTCCCAACAAACAACCCAACTGTCAGAGCTACATGTTCATCTTTAAACCAGCCTGAAGTTCCTATTCTCCACATTCTTCATCTAATGTTCCACCTTAAACACTGCAGCTTGTACAGGTGACAGACTGTAACTGGAGCCCCATTTAAGGTGGAACGGAAAATTCGATCAAGAAACTGGCGAACAGGAACTTCAGCTCTATAACAGGACCCCAAACAACTTTACATTAGAGTCTGCACACAGTTCTACATCAAAACTTCTCACAAGACAAAGGTAAGAGGAGACGAGCAGCTCCACCTTTAGAGCCTCTAGATAACAACTTTCATCTACCTCATGTTGTTGTCAAGGTTCATTTCACTGTAAACCAGCCAATCAGAGCAGGGCTCAACAAATTAACTGCTTATAATCTCAAGGTAGTCAAAGTCTTCTTTCTAAGATCACAACTTAGCTGGTGATTGCTGCTGTGATAGCAAGAAAACAATGTTTGTTATCTTGAGATCATGAGAAAAGTAAGTGACCTTGACAAAACAACAAGATTGTGACAAGATTGCTGATTGGATGATGGCAGGTGGTTTCTATAGCTGATTGGTTGTGAACAGAGAGAGAGGCTCCGCCCACTGTACGTCACTGAAATAAAAGATGCACTTGTTTAAATGAGTGACGAGACTCATTTTGTTGTTGGGAGATTCTCGGCTGCCTGACACTCTTACACTCCATTATCTGTACTTTCTACTCCTTACATTTACACTCCATTATCTGTACTTTCTACTCCTTACATTTACACTCCATTATCAGTACTTTCTACTCCTTACATTTACACTCCATTATCAGTACTTTCTACTCCTTACATTTACACTCCATTATCTGTACTTTCTACTCCTTACATTTACACTCCATTATCAGTACTTTCTACTCCTTACATTGACACTTCATTATCAGTACTTTCTACTCCTTACATTTACACTCCATTATCTGTACTTTCTACTACTTACATTTACACTCCATTATCTGTACTTTCTACTCCTTACATTTACACTCCATTATCAGTACTTTCTGCTCCTTACATTTACACTCCATTATCTGTACTTTCTACTCCTTACATTTACACTCCATTATCAGTACTTTCTACTCCTTACATTTACACTCCATTATCAGTACTTTCTACTCCTTACATTTACACTCCATTATCTGTACTTTCTACTCCTTACATTTACACTCCATTATCAGTACTTTCTACTCCTTACATTTACACTCCATTATCTGTACTTTCTACTCCTTACATTTACACTCCATTATCAGTACTTTATACTCCTTACATTTACACTCCATTATCTGTACTTTCTACTCCTTACATTTACACTCCATTATCAGTACTTTATACTCCTTACATTTACACTCCATCATCTGTACTTTCTACTCCTTACATTGTAAACATAGCCTCGTTACTCCTATTTCATTTCGTTTGTTTTCAAATTTATCAACATTAACATTTTAATATAACATTATAGTCAATATGGCTTTTAGAAGAATGGGGTTTTTGGTGAGGTGGGCTAGTGCACTATAGACCCCTGTGGTGCGGCCTAAGCTTTTGTCCTTAATGACATTTTTTCCTTACATTACTTTTACTTTTATACTTTAAGTAGTTTTGAAAGCAGTACTTTTACATTTGTACTGGAGTAAAAATCTTCAGTTGATACTTCAACTTCTACAGAAGTATTTTTAAACCTTAGTATCTATACTTCTACCTGAGTAATGAATGTGAATACTTTTGACACCTTTGTCAACAAATTCCAGCCCTGATTTAATTACCTCATGGCCTCTCTAGACTTCCATAAATTCCTAATATCTGTATGACATAACTGTGTAATGCATGCTGGGTACTGTAGTGAAAGAAAGCTGTTGGAAGTCAAATCCATAAAAAGATTCTGTCCCAATTTCATATGCAATACATAATAATAATATAAAATAACACATTGACTGCTAGTTTTAGGCTGGAATGTTTCTCTCAATGAAACTACCATGAATTCAGTATATAGTAGTTTAGGCTCTATAAAACATTAAATTATAGAATTAGTAAAGTGGCTGAAAGATGTCCTATTTGAAGGTACAGTCTGTGACATTGTTTCAGAGGCTGATACGTTTGGTTAGAGGAAGCTGTTGTTAAGCTGTTGTAGTCCAGTGAGACCGCAGGTGATACTCCCTACAGTGCTAACAGCCTAGCGTTAATGACTGGGGTTGCTACTAAACAAGCAGGTTAAAATCCCACTCGACTCCAGGAAACTGATGACACTGTCAGGGGAGCCGCAGCGGAGGCCGCCTGTGATTTGCCTAAATTAAGAAACACTCAACACAACATTAAACCTTAACACTCTAAAATCTAAATAAACAGAGTTTCTATTTAAACTAAATAGCTGACCATAAGTGTTTGGTGTCTGCCCCCTAAACACTGTATGGACATCGTTCTTTGGGCTAAATCTGGTTGGCCCCTCATGGCTGTTATTTAGGCTAAAAATAGAGGTTGATATATGGGCTGTGTTTGGTCCACCCAAATTTAGTCCAAATGCAGCCAAGAAATTTTGGTTTGGTTACAGCTTCACAGCTCCTATACACCACATGATGGTATCCATACATGCCTCGGCCGACATTTTTGGTAGAAATGGTGTGAACTAGGTTTTAAACGGTGTGAATCGGACTTAGTTCACTATTAATTTTTGTGGTAGGACCTACAGAAGCTCTCTGACAGTGAAGTGTGTCTGAGATTCTTAGGCTATAGTCTACAGGGAATTTTATCCTGTTCCAACTCAAACAACACCTGAGCCAGGTAGCTTTAACTGGAAGAAAACAAAGGTCTACTGGCTGGAGGCCCCCAAGGACCAGACTGAGAACTTCTGGGTGCTCCATAGTCTTTAAACCCTGAAGGCCCAGACCATTCATCAACCTAATAATTGCGTAAATTAGCAGATGGGACCCTTCAGAGCCTCCTGGAACCTAATTACTTCTGTAATTTTGATATTTTCATATAAACGAATCGTTGTGCTTGTTATTTATATACACTAGCACTCAAAAGTTTGGGATCACAGTGAAATGTTCTTGTTTTAATGGAGTATCTTCTTCCTTAACACAACAATGGACTGACGTGTCTCTAAAGAAAGTTGTTTCTTTCTGGTCATTGTGAGTCGGTCAGCAAGACATCAACTGCTGATCTTCAGATACTAAACTAACCTAGAATGTTGTTCCCTTTTATACTCACTTATTAGTAGAATGTTTTTCAGCTGTGCATCACAATTGAGCAAGAGTGTCCTAACAACCAATTAGTCCAATGGACTTTTGTGGTATGTAGGCAGATACAGCCAAGTGAGTACTCCCATTGGCTAGGACTTTAGGAGCTAAGTGGAAGTCATGTTTACTTGCATCATATAATCCACCACTCATGATGTGATTGTCAATGGAGGTTCTGTATACATCATAAACTGAGATGGGCTGATCAGTATTCCTGGGTGGGCAACATTGTTATGTCAATGATTTGCCGATTTGATACATCGCAGATTATATCTCTAGTCACCACCTGTGAAACTAAGCTGCCATCCAATCAGGTTTCATTTAGTTTCTATTATTATTACTATCACTAATACATTATATTATTGTTGATGGGTGCTGTGGTAGCGCAGTGGGTAGTTCTGGGACCTCACAGCAAAATGGACCTGGGTTCCATTCCCGGGCAGGACTTTCGGGGTCCTTTCTGTGTGGAGTTTGTGGCTGGAGATGCTATATTGCACCCTAGACTGCCCTGCAATGGACTGGCTGTCTGTCCAGGGTGTGCCTTTCGCCCAGTGAACACTGGGATAGTCTCCAGCACCCCCAGAAGCTTAAGTGGCTTGAATGAATACTGAATCCACCTTTATGGAAATGTCAATGTAAACTGCTATCGTTACTTCAGTACATAACCTATAGCACGGGTCCGGTTCCAGACCCAGACTGTTCCAATGTGGACCCAAACTGATAAACTATTGAGAATGATCCAATTTAGACTGTGTTTATTTTAAGCGGTGGGGCTTTTCTAGTCTTTACGGTAGACGGGCTTTACGGTGCAGTGAACTCAGAGACCAATCAAGTACCCTGTAAGATCACCAAAGGGTCCTCAGCCAATCAGATCTTTGCAGATTGGGGCATGCGGCACGCGCACACAGGTGAGGTACGAATCGAGGAGCAGCAGCCGGAGACTAAAGCGAGTCAGAAAGAATAAGGAGCTCTAAAATCAGAAAAGTGAACAGAGAGAACTGAGTGTTTAACAGGAACGGTTCTGGAATGGACCTGCTCGTCTAGTTCTGGAGAATACCGCTCTGTACAACCAACATGTTAATCTGTGAAGCTGAGTTAACAAGAAGACCCACGTTTTATTTACTTTCTCTATAAATAAACACTTAAAGATGCTCTTTTTTCAAACGCATTGTGTTTTTTTACATGTAGCCCTTCATTTAAACAGTAAATATACTGAAATATACTGAACGGTATGTGTGATGTGTTGGTGTTTCAGTAGCTGATGGTATAAGATGCTGATACTAGACTACTTCAGTAAACAGGATACACCACTGAATCAGAACACATGTTAGAAATGATGATGGTCCAGACCTTGGCCTGAGGAGATCTCCTCTAACTGGATAATACTGACTTCTAATTAAACACCCCTGACCTATAGGGTCTGCGACCACTCGCGGGACCCAAGACCTGGTCAAAGCGTCCTAGCTCTTTGGTGAAACAGTGACTGTAAAACTGCTCCATACATAAAATATTACTCAGAAAAGCTTCAAATAAAACATTGGGCTTTTACAAGAATTGGCAACATTGACTTACTCCAGATCCAGGCCTCCGTGGAACTGGAATTCTCCTCTTTCAGGCTGATGTAGACTCCACGGCACAGATCTGAAATACAGCAATGCTTTATTACCGATCAGCCCAAACCAGGGGTTTTAAATGGAACCGGCACAGTTGACACGTACGTAGTGAGCGTGTTGAGACCGCAGGCCTTCATTTTCATCATCCGATCCTTCCAGTAGGCCCTGGGTACCCGGAAATAGTGGAGTGAGCCTCCCATGAGGCGGAATGGCTCCCCTCCCAAGGTGAACTGGGAAGAGTTGAAACTCAACCCTTCTGACCTGCTTATCCTCGTCCTCACTGGCTGCCCACTAAACAAAAAAACACAACATTAAAGCCAACGCGGCGTCATTCTGCATACACAGGACACACGGTCACTCCTCCAAACTTTATATAAGATACACAGAATCATTCGGAGTGCTAAGCCACAGTAGGAACTTGTTCTGATCAAACTAAAAGAGATTCAGTTTTCGGATAGTTTGTCCTTGGATGAATATCTTTTAGCACATATTTGCTCTTATTTATCATTTTCATAGTTACATTACGATTTGTTGTTAATTATTATATGATTATTATTATTATTATATGATTATTACATGTAGCTCCTGAGGTGACATGGTGATAGTTTGTAATAAGACGTGGCTGTAATCTACTATAACGAGACTACAAGTCAATATACTGAAGCCAAAAATGTATATAATAATACTACAGATCAATATATTGTGGACACAAGTTAATGTATAGAGTGTGAATATATATATATATATATATATATATATATATATATATATATATAGAGAGAGAGAGAGAGAGAGAGAGAGAGAGAGAGCACAAATACATTGAGAGTACAAGTTACTATACTGAGGGCACACATTAATATATTAAGGCCACACGATACTATACTGAGCCAACAAATTGATAACATGAGTTAATATATTGACATGACAGGTTAATATACTAAGCCACAAATTAATATATTGAGGTCACAAATTGATATCGAGACTATCAAATAACATGCTGAGGATAAATATTTATATTTAATATTAAGCCCATGCACTAATATATTGAGGCAATAATGTATTGACACTACAGAGCAATATATTGATGGCACAAGTAAATAAAATAAGACCACTCATTCATATATTTTTTCATATATTGATACATATATATTGATACTGACAGCACAACCTAGAAATATATGTATTAATATATATGATATAATAAGGCCACAACTTAATATATTGAGTCAACAAATTAATGATATTGTGCCAACAGGTTAATATATTGGGGCCACAAATTAATATATTAAGGCCATAAAATAATATATTGAGGTCACAGGTTAATATATTGAGCCCACACGTTAATATATTAAGGAGACAAATTAATATATTGAGCCAACACGTTAATATATTGAGGCCACATAGTAATATAATCAGACCATGAATTAATATATTGAGGCCACAAATTAATAATGTTGAAGCCACATCCTAATACCATCAAACCATGAATTAATATTGAGCTGACAAGTATATATATTAAGGCCAAAAATTTTTAAATATTGAGCCAATGAGTTACTATACTGAGGCCACAAATCAATACAATTCACACATTGAGCCAACGATTTAATATATTGAGGCCACAAATTAATATATTGAGCCAACAAATTAATATATTAAGGCAACATGTAATATACTGAGCTGACAAGTTGTATTAATGTACTAAGGCAACAAATTGACGTATCACACATCGAGGCCACAAATACATTTTTTGAGTCAACGATTTAATATATTGAGGTCACAAATTTGTATATTGAGGCAACAAATTAATACAGTGTGAGCACAAATTCACATATTGAGCTGACAAATTAATATATTTAGGCTACAAATTAATATATTGAGGTCCAAATTTGTATATTGAGGCAACAAATTAATACATTGTGAGCACAAATTCACATATTGAGCTGACAAATTAATATATTGAGGCTACAAATGAATATATTGAGGTCCAAATTTGTATATTGAGGCAACAAATGAATACATTGAGAGCCCAAATTCAGACATTGAGCCAACGATTTAATATATTGAGGCCACAAATTAATATATTGAGGTCATGAATGTGTATATTGAGGTCACAAATTTGTATATTGAGACAACAAATTAATACACTGAGAGCACAAATTCACATATTGAGCCAACTATTTAATATATTGAGGCCACAAATTAATATATTGAGGTCACAAATTCACACAGTGAACCAACTATTTAATATATTGAGGTCATAAATTTGTATATTGAGGCCACAAATTAATACACTGAGAGCCCAAATTCAGACATTGAGCCAACGATTTAATATATGGAGGCCACAAATTAATATATTGAGGTCATAATTGTGTATATTGAGGTCACAAATTTGTATATTGAGGCAACAAATTAATACATTGAGAGCACAAATTCACATATTGAGCTGACAAATTAATATATTGAGGCCACAAATTAATATATTGAGGTCCAAATTTGTATATTGAGGCAACAAATTAATACATTGTGAGCACAAATTCACATATTGAGCTGACAAATTAATATATTGAGGCCACAAATTAATATATTGAGGTCCAAATTTGTATATTGAGGTCACAAATTAATACATTGTGAGCACAAATTCACATATTGAGCTGACAAATTAATATATTGAGGCCACAAATTAATATTTTGAGGTCCAAATTTGTATATTGAGGTCACAAATTAATACATTGTGAGCACGAGTTCACATATTGAGCTGACAAATTAATATATTGAGGCCACAAATTAATATATTGAGGTCATGAATGTGTATATTGAGGACACAAATTTGTATATTGAGGTCACAAATTAATACACTGAGAGCCCAAATTCAGACATTGAGCCAACGATTTAATATATTGAGGCCACAAATTAATATATTGAGGTCATGAATGTGTATATTGAGGTCACAAATTTGTATATTGAGACAACAAATTAATACACTGAGAGCACAAATTCACATATTGAGCCAACTATTTAATATATTGAGGCCACAAATTAATATATTGAGGTCACAAATTCACACAGTGAACCAACTATTTAATATATTGAGGTCATAAATTTGTATATTGAGGCCACAAATTAATACACTGAGAGCCCAAATTCAGACATTGAGCCAACGATTTAATATATGGAGGCCACAAATTAATATATTGAGGTCATAATTGTGTATATTGAGGTCACAAATTTGTATATTGAGGCAACAAATTAATACATTGAGAGCACAAATTCACATATTGAGCTGACAAATTAATATATTGAGGCCACAAATTAATATATTGAGGTCCAAATTTGTATATTGAGGCAACAAATTAATACATTGTGAGCACAAATTCACATATTGAGCTGACAAATTAATATATTGAGGCCACAAATTAATATATTGAGGTCCAAATTTGTATATTGAGGTCACAAATTAATACATTGTGAGCACAAATTCACATATTGAGCTGACAAATTAATATATTGAGGCCACAAATTAATATTTTGAGGTCCAAATTTGTATATTGAGGTCACAAATTAATACATTGTGAGCACGAGTTCACATATTGAGCTGACAAATTAATATATTGAGGCCACAAATTAATATATTGAGGTCATGAATGTGTATATTGAGGACACAAATTTGTATATTGAGGTCACAAATTAATACACTGAGAGCCCAAATTCAGACATTGAGCCAACGATTTAATATATTGAGGCCACAAATTAATATATTGAGGTCATGAATGTGTATATTGAGGTCACAAATTTGTATATTGAGACAACAAATTAATACACTGAGAGCACAAATTCACATATTGAGCCAACTATTTAATATATTGAGGCCACAAATTAATATATTGAGGTCACAAATTCACACAGTGAACCAACTATTTAATATATTGAGGTCATAAATTTGTATATTGAGGCCACAAATTAATACACTGAGAGCCCAAATTCAGACATTGAGCCAACGATTTAATATATGGAGGCCACAAATTAATATATTGAGGTCATAATTGTGTATATTGAGGTCACAAATTTGTATATTGAGGCAACAAATTAATACATTGAGAGCACAAATTCACATATTGAGCTGACAAATTAATATATTGAGGCCACAAATTAATATATTGAGGTCCAAATTTGTATATTGAGGCAACAAATTAATACATTGTGAGCACAAATTCACATATTGAGCTGACAAATTAATATATTGAGGCCACAAATTAATATATTGAGGTCCAAATTTGTATATTGAGGTCACAAATTAATACATTGTGAGCACAAATTCACATATTGAGCTGACAAATTAATATATTGAGGCCACAAATTAATATATTGAGGCCACAAATTAATATTTTGAGGTCCAAATTTGTATATTGAGGTCACAAATTAATACATTGTGAGCACGAGTTCACATATTGAGCTGACAAATTAATATATTGAGGCCACAAATTAATATATTGAGGTCATGAATGTGTATATTGAGGACACAAATTTGTATATTGAGACAACAAATTAATACACTGAGAGCACAAATTCACATATTGAGCCAACTATTTAATATATTGAGGCCACAAATTAATATATTGAGGTCACAAATTCACACAGTGAACCAGCTATTTAATATATTGAGGTCATAAATTTGTATATTGAGGCAACAAATTAATACACTGAGAGCACAAATTCACATATTGAGCCAACTATTTAATATATCAAGGCCACAAATTAATATATTGAGGCCACAAATTAATATATTCATGTCAATATATTAATTAGTGGGCATGCATTATTAAAAAACATCATCAATGTCAATGTAGGTGCTCTATAGATTGCAAGTTATAAACAGAATCAGAGTTTTTCAGGACCTCCTCCTGAACTTCAAACAGAGAACCTGCTTTGACCTGCAGCTACAGGTATAAACACTGCAGACACAGAAACGCTGAACGCAGCCAAGCTTCTCACCTGAAGTGACGGTAAATGATGACTCCGGTGATACTGAAGAAGAGCGCAACATAGCGCCTTCTGTGAGAGCTGCGCACACTTAGAATAACCATCGAGTCTGACTTTCACAACACGGTCTCTCACTCGCGAGCGCTCATCCACATCCCTGCGTAACAAACACACGGAATGACATTTTTGGCGTTTGTCAGGTTTCTTAGAAACGCCGGCCTCTTCTGGGACCTGCAGAACTACAAGGCTTGTGGCGTAAAGAACTACAAACCCCATCGAGCGCTGTGGAGGCGAGCAGTGCGCATGCGCCAGCCTAATGGCCCGATAACTGTGTATGTGTGTGTGTTGTGTTGAAAGCAGGGCTGCATAAAAGGCTTCTGAGCAAGCTGAAGATTTGAAGAATTCGGGTTTATGAGGTAAGAAGATCTGAACTGGCACTTTAGGGATGTTGCCAGTAATATTTTATCAGCTTTGGCCGTTTTTGTGAGGGGTTTCGCCAGCCGGGTTGGTCAGTAGGAGCTAGCAAGCTAGCTAAATTTGTTTGTGTTTACAACTAATCCAGCTGCTGCTTCAGTGGAGCTGCTTTTCTGTGTAAGACTAGAAACGCATAGAGTTTGTCTGATCTGGGCAGCATTCGTGTTTTCAGCCCCGATAGCGAACAATTTAGAAGTAAAACTTCCACCCACAGTGCTAACCTTTTGTAAAACCTTCATATCAGCAGTCTGATAAGTTAAACTACTAACTTATGGACAATCTTTGAGGACTAATATCGGTTTACATGCTCAACTGTAAGGCCAAAAATGAATGTGTTACAACCACAGATTAATATATAGAGGGCAGAAGTTAACATAATAAGACCACACATTAACATATTAAGGCCAGAAGTTAATATATTAAGACCATGCGTTAATATATAAAAAAAAAATATATATATATATAAATATATAAAAGTTAATATATTAAGACCATGTGTTAACATATTTAGGCCAGAAGTTAATATATTAAGACCATGCGTTACTATATATATATATATATATATATATATATATATATATATATATATTGACTATATGTCAATATGTTAAGACCCTACATTGTAATATTCAAGCCAGAAGGGAAGGTAATATATTAAGACCATGCGTTACTATATTTAATATATATATATTGAATATAAGTTAATATATTAAGATCACACAATAACATATTTAGGCCAAAAGTTAATATATTAAGACCATACATTCTAATGTTTAGGCCAGAAGGTAATATATTAAAACCACATGTTAACATATTTAGGTCAGAAGTTGATATATTAAGACCATGCGTTAATATAGTTTTTATATATATGGAATATAAGTTAATATGTTAAGACCATACATTCTAATATTTTGGCCAGAAGTTAATATATTGACACCATTAAAGTATTTAGGTCAGAAGTTAATATATTGACAGCATTAAAATATTTAGACCAGAAGTTAATATATTAAGACCACATGTTAACAATATTTAGGCTAGAAGTTAATATATAAACCTCTGAACACTAGATGGCAGTGTTGTAATCCATTTTTAGCTCCACTCAATGCTATTGTAAACATTCACAAATCTCAGTATATCACTTTGCTTGCGATATCGCAGTATATCGGGATATATTGAATCGAGACCGCTGTATCACGATATGTATTGTATCGGCAGGTTCTTGCCAATACACAGCCCCCCAACAGAGGGTACTGCATGTTGGTAGTCACAGTATTAACAGGATGGTGGAGTTCACAGATCACCTGCAAACGTTTGTGCTGCTATGACTGTTTGTTTTTAATCAAGAAGCAAGTCTGGATCAACTATTGGTGATGAGAAGATCTTCAGCAGACATTACTCGCTCTGCCTGGGTGTCGTCATTGTTGCTTCTCTTTTCTCAACAACTGATACGCCCATGGATGTCATCCCAGTTCGTGCTGGAGAACCTACTATTTTTAGGTTCCAGCTGGGAAACGGTCTTTTCAGCTTCAGAAATAATTTATTTTTTTTGTGGAAATGCGCCAACAGTTCAATATTAGACGCATAAACCGGCAGCTGGTGGTTGAAAGGGTTCCATTTGACTTGGCTTTGGTTCCTGTGTTCATCCAGAAAAACAACCAGTAGTTTATAAACCTACACGTTGGTGACACTACTGAGTTTGCCAGAAATTGCTGAGGGGGCGTGTTTCTAAAGACACCTTAAAGGCTTAGACACTTGGGGACATTATTATATTTAAAAAGCTATTTTTATTCCGGACAGGAAGCTTTTATTTACTCAGTAAACACTTTATTATTAAATATTAAACAGTATTAATACAGTAAGTAGAACTTTTCCATACATCAGTGTGTTTATTTAACCCTTTCCAAGCTTCTCCTAAACAACCCAGTATTATTATCAGTTCTCATCTAATACCTGCTTTGACTGCTCAGTACTTCATTAAGCTAAATCAAGATTTGCTGCTGAAGGAACTGAACACATTCATACAATGTCTGGGGCGTCCAGGAGAAATCTGGAACCTAACTTTGTTCTTCAAACTGGAGCTCAAGATCTGATCTACTTCTCTCACAATAAGATATTCATGTTACTTTGTACTGTATGTATGATTATTTACATCTGTTCTAATCAGATCTGGTGTTCTTACTGGTGAACAGACACTTATTAATTACACTTATCAGCTTAGGTGACTCAGACTTTTACACAGTAGTGTATATATATATATCAGAGATGGACCGATCTGTGTTTTTGAGGCCGATTTCGATCGAGGGCGGGGCTATATGCCACAGCAGGACATGTAGTTATTAGTGCAAGCAAGTCACGAAACATCGTTTAAACTGATTTATTATCATTTTTAACGAGCTCACGTAAAAACAGCATAATATTTTTTAACAAAATTAGCAGTAAGTAAACAAAGTAAATCAAACTAATATCCCCAAAACTGCAATCATTACATTTAGACCCTTAATTTAAAGCTAAAAAAGTTAATTAAATGAATGCAGTAAAAACTGCAGTCATTAAACACAGACCCTGTTATTTTAAACTAAATCTGTAATTATTAAATGTAGATCTTGAATTTCTGCTGCTGTTCTGTTCGTACCGGTCAGATCTGGTCTGTAGGTGTTCTGGGTTGTTTGTTTTGTGTTAGCTGTGTGTGTAGCTCTGCTGTTTACTGATACTCACTGTGTTCAGCTGTGTGGTGTCTCTTGAGTGCTGTATCAGATTAGTACAGTTAAATGTTTTTAAATTTTACAAAACGTCCTGGATGAGTCTGGGTCACATACGGTAAACACTGCCAGACGGACGATATGTTTTCTATCAGCGCATGCTGTTCTCACGAGGGCGCCGCTTCAGTCAGGCTGGGGAAAATGAAAGGGTGTGTATTTCCACCTAGTGGTTCAGATAGGAATTGCAGTGACCTGCCTCCTCTTCCTGGATGAAGCGCTAGCTGGAAATACAGAAATTAGGCTTTTTTGTTTAACGCCATCGATCGGCTCTAGGGATCGGCTAAATTGGAGAAATATTGGCTGATCATCAATCTCATATTTAGATTAAAAATCAGCCGATACAGATACATAGCCGATCGATCCTTCCATCTCTAATAAATATATATATATGGATATGTAAATGATCTCTGTTCTAATTGGTCTGTGTTGAGCACTCTGAGCCAAAACACTAATGATCGAGTGAGCTGAGTAGGTTTATGTAGATGTTTATGACATCATGGAAAGGCTGAATTAAATATTTAAGGCTGTTTTTTGCAGCATAGCAATGCTGCAGTGTTTACATATTACTTTAGTTATAGATAGATAACACTTTATTGTCAGGGGTGAGCAAACAATACACAAAACATAGGACATTATTTTAGGTAACACCAGTAAAAATACTATCAAATGAGTACAGTGGCATTTATATATATATTTTCCTTTTACATCACACTGCACTAAATACAGTTAAACAGGACTCTGCTCTCCTTTTCCTAGTAAAGGGTTTCTTTATGTAGTGACTGTATCCACCATATAAAGTATATTGTGATATAATTTTTACAGTAAAGATATTAAAACATTCACCCCAAACCTCTCGCCAAAGGAGGCGTCAGTGTTGTCATACCGACTGCAGTATGTTGTGCCATACTTTTATTTTTACTCAATATAATGTAATTGTATAAGAAGTTCTTTGATGCTTTAGTGGCTTGTTTGTCCACGTCCACTCTTGACCCTTGGTCATGTTTGCACGTCAGCTATAGTGCATGGCCTACATACAGTACTGAAAACCCGCCCTCGTCTCAGCTCGCTTTCGTCCTGGAAAGAGAGAATTATTACAAAGCCTGTGATAAGAAAACTAACGCGTGCTGTTTGTTTCAACAGTTTGCTGCCGTTTCCTCCTCCTATCATGAGAGCTTGCCTGACCCTCAGCACTCCCGCGTTCTGCAGTTGATGATTCTCCAGCTGGCTTGGAGATGACCGACAGCGTCAGGGCGTTCGTCCGCAATGTTGCGACGGTCAGCAGCTTTGACTCATTTTGATCGTACATAAGAAATGATGCTGGTCTGTAGTAGCACTGAGGTGGTTCTACCAGCTGCTTCAGCTGTACCTGCACGTACATGCGTAAATATACAGACTGCTAAGGCAGCTGATGTATGTGTTTTGAACGTTGGAGATATTCCCAGTGTTCCTGTGGGAATGAACATGTAACCATGGTTTCTGTTCAAATATATATATTTTTCATATATTTCATATATATTTGTTTAAAAATCGAATTTATATATATATATATATATATATATATATATATACATATATATATATATATACACATACATATATATATATACATACATATATATATATATATATATATATATATATATATATATACACATACATATATATATATATATACATACATATATATATATATATATATATATATATATATATATATATATATATATATATATATATATACACACACACACACACATGTGTGTATATGTGTTTAGTATCTGAAGATTTGAAGTTTTCCATTGAAAACAAGAACATTGCACTGAGCGGTAGTCTGTGTGTGTGTGTGTGTAAATATATATATATATATATATATATATATATATATATATATATATATATATATATATATATATATATATACATACATATTATTAATAAAAAAAAAAAAAAACATCACCACTGTCCAATGAAAAGCAAGTATCTCCAAAATTGCAACTTTACAGGAGAGAACAAAAACATACTTTACTTTCAATGTAAGTCAATGGAACCAGATTTTTTCCCAAGCTATTTTGGAGCATTTCTATTGGTCCATTTATCAAATTTTCATTTATGAAATTTTCACACAATGTAAACGACCATTGGCGTGTTCCAATGATGTAGAAAACTTAAAATCAACAAAAATGGAGAGACATGATTTTCATTGGACAGCGACAATATATACATACACAGGGTGAGGCAAAAGTGTCAGGACACCCTTTTATTTCAGAAAGCAAAGGGAAAATGACGTATCTGAATACCCCAGCAAGTAGTGGGTGACGGGGCCAATCTTTTAGACTATGTCCCAACCATGGCCATCTTGAAAGCCTCCATGTTGAATCAAGGGCAAGTTTTTCTTATGGGAAGGTGGTCACGTAGCAGATCAAAGAAGACCAGAACTGTCTCTGAAATCGATTAATGCTATTAGATTTGCAAAATCTCTCGTGGTTCAGATGTTATCAACACAGAGTTGCAACAACAACCACATTGAACAACATGTTCAGTGTGCTGTGTCTGGTTCTGAACCGCGGCCGGCTATCCAAAACAATAGCCTAAGGCTTAAAAATCTGCTAGTGTAAATGCTAATGTCTGGAGTATAAAAGTGTAAATGGTGAAGGACTCGTTACAGAGTTGATAATAAAATACTGTTTTGTGTGATTATATGACCAGAAACACATTAAAACTCCAGAGAGAATCAAAATAACTCACATTTTAAAACCACTTCACTGCTCCTAGATTAGCCTGTGTTGCATCATGGGATTGTCTTAGCGGCCGAGGAGGTGTTTGATGCTTCCTTAAAATCAGGTCTAAATAAGGTTCCTCAGTAGACAGCATGTTTAAGGTATGTAAGAATTGGGACAGTCTACATGTCAGGAGCGCATACTATGATGTAAAATGCTGCCTATGTAGGAGATCAGTAGGATTCTTCTAAAAACAGCCGAGTTACTGTCAATGAAAACATATATTCAGCATATTTAAATTAATTTGATGATCCCTGTGTTCCAGCGAGAAGGCACGTCTATGTAAGTGGTGCTTAGTTACACTGTGGTTTACTGTATATTTACTGTATATTTACTGTATGTTTACACTAATCTGCTTCACTTGTAGGGGATTAAGGATTCTATTCTGGGTATTGGAACCATCACCAAGCTAGATGCTCGTATCCAGCAGAAAAGAGAAGAGCAGCGGAGGAGAAGGGCGAGCGGGCCCCTCGCACAGAGACGGGCTCAGAGTGAAGACCGCAAACATGAGAGGTCAGCGAGATCCTCAGCGTGATTTAGTCTAGCTTTGTAGTAACGTTCAAGGAAAAGAGTTGATGGTGTGGTGAAGGCATAGCTTATAGTAAAAGATGTAGGGCTGAGATTCAGCTTGTTTAGATGCTCTCTATGAAGTCTATCTTTTATCACGGTTGTACAGCTGTGTTGTTGTACGTTTTTGTCGGGTCTGATTGTCTGATTCGGGCTTGTATATAGCTTTTTGATCGGATGTACAGATTACGGAAAACTTCTGAATTTTTTCCCATAGAGAATGAACAGTATGGAGAAGTTCATGCTTAGCTACTGAACTTCTACTCCACCCACAGACACCATTTCACATATAGTGACTCAGGGCAGACCCCCGACCATGACTGTAGTGTTGGTTCGACCCTCACTCGTCTGGTTGTCGCTTTTTTTCCCTCATTCCTCTTTTCTCCCCCCATAGAGTCCCATTGATTTTGGTTCATAACCTCATGGTTTCATTTAACCTACAGCCTCCAAACTGCAAGTGCTCTTTAAGGCAGGTCCCCAACCTCTAATCCACAGACATACTGACCTGCACTCCTGTATCTGTTGCTTATTCATCCCTCGTTCCTCCCATAGGATCCCATTCATTTTCTGCCCAACCCAAACATTGTGGATTAGTTCAACCTACAGCCTCCAAACTGCCTGTACTCACTCAGAGCAGATCCCCAAACACTAATCTACAGACATACTGACCCGCACTCCTCTGTTTGTTGTTTATGTGCAACCATCCTGTGTTTCCTTCAGGAAATACATTTTTCTAGTAATACATGTTCTAGTGTAGTAGATCGACTAAAGATGCTCCAGAAACACTCAGAATTAGACAAAGGATAGTTCCAACATCACAATCGGAAAAGCGTTCTACCTGTGATATTTGTAATATCCAAACATCACAGGTGTCAAGATCTACTGAACTCGCCTTCAGCTTGTGCCAGTTTACAAATTGGGGTTGCAGTGTTAGAAGCTATAATACAGTCCCCCCCACCCCCTCATGTTCTGTTGCACAGTAGCAGTAGCATATTCTCACATTGGCCTGTTCTCTTTAACAGCTTGCTTGACTGTTTAACATTTTGTCCTGTGATTATTTTTTTCACAGTGAGCCCAAATTAGCAAGTAGGATTTTTCAGTGTTGTGCCTGGAATGGAGGCGTGTTTTGGGTATGTGTTGTTTTTTTTTTTTTTGTACAATAACATTGAGTAATGGACATATAGTAATTCTATATATACAGGGGTTGGACAATGAAACTGAAACACCTTTCATTTTAGTGTGGGAGGGTTCATGGCTAAATTGGACCAGTCTGGTGTTCAATCTTCATTAACTGCACCAGTAAGAGCAGAGTGTGAAGTTCAGTTAGCAGGTAAGAGCACAGTTTAACTCCAAATATTGCAATAACACAACATTATGGGACGTACCAGAGTTCAAAAGAGGACAAACTGTCGGTGCACGTCTTGCTGGCGCATCTGTGACCAAGACAGCAAGTCTTTATGATGTATGAAGAGCCACGGTATCCAGGGTAACGTCAGCAGACCACCAAGAAGGACCAACCACATCCAACAGGATTAACTGTGGACGCGAGAGGAAGCTGTCTGAAAGGGATGTTGGGTTCTAACCCGGATTGTATCCAAAAAACAGAAAACCACGGCTGAACAAATCACAGCAGAATTAAATGTGCACCTCAGCTTCTCCTGTTTCACCAGAACTGTCCGTCAGGAGCTCCACAGGGTCAATATACACGGCCGGGCTGCTCTAGCCAAACCTTTGGTCACTCGTGCCAAACGTTGGTTTCAATGATGCAAGGAGATCAGATCTTGGGCTGTGGACAACGTGAACCATGTATTGTTCTCTGATGATCCACCTTTACTGTTTCCCCCACATCCGGGAGAGTTACGGAGTGGAGAAACCCAAAAGAAGCAGACCACCCAGACTGTTGCATGCCCAGAGTGAAGCATGGGGGTGGATCAGTGATGGTTTGGCCCAATACTTGTGCTAGATGTGCGCGTCACTGCCAAGGACTACCGAACCATTCTGGAGGACCATGTGCATCCAATGGTTCAAACATTGTATCCTGAAGGCGGTGCCGTGTATCAGGACGACAATGCACCAATAAACACAGCAGGACTGGAGAAAGATTGTTTGATGAACATGAAAGTGAAGTTGAACATCTCCCATGACCTGCACAGTCACCAGATCTAAATATTATTGAGCTGCTTTGGGGTGTTTTGGAGGAGCGAGTCAGGAAACGTTTTCCTCCACCAGCATCACGTAGTGACCTGAACACTATCCTGCAAGAAGAATAGCTTTAAATCCCTCTGACCACTGTGCAGGACTTGTATATGTCATTCCCAAGACCAACTGATGCTGCATTGGCCACAAAAGGAGGATCTACACCATACTAATAAATTATTGTGGTCTAAAACCAGGTGTTTCAGTTTCATTGTTCAACCCCTGTGTGTATGTATATATAATTCTCTCTGTATAAAGGCAAACAAGTATCTCCAAAATGGCAGCTTTACAGGAGAGGACAAAACTGTCTTCACTTTCAATAGAAGTCAATAGAACCAGATTTCTTTTGGTCCATATATCACAAAGTTGTCAGACATTGCAAACAGCAGAAATAAAAATAGAAAAAATAAAAACGGACAAAAATGGAGGTACATGTTTTTCTTTGAACGGCAGTGATATACTACAAGAGATACACAGTTGACTATGTTCTGTTTCTAATGGTTACTGTTACACGTCCTCTTCCCTCCCAGCTAAGTCTGTTTCTTTTCTACCGAGTGTTTATACCACTGCTCCAGACTCTCACAGCCAGAATTATCGGTATGTGTGTCTCTCACAGTCGTGAAATGAGATTTATTATATTTACTTTCAGTGTATATTAGCCGGTTGTGGCTAACAAACCCGTTTCTGCTTGTTTTTGTGATTCTTCCTGTTTTTAGGTGACCCCTCCCTGCATGGAAATGTGTGGTCCTGGTTGGAATTCATCTTGACGTCAGTGTTTAGTGCCCTGTGGGTCCTCCCTTTGTTTGTGCTCAGCAAGATTGTCAATGCCATTTGGTTCCAGGTGAGTCTGTTTTAAAGCTCACACAGAAGTAGGTTAAAGGGCCCATACCATGAGGAAAACCAAATGAACTATACGTAAATATAAGTAAATATTGTTTCAAAGTTCAAAAACATATACCGCCTGTATGTGGAAACTGTGTAGCAGAAACAGCCTGTTTTGAATTTATTGCTTCTGTGATGTCACAAAAATTAACTTTCATTTCAGCCTACAGCAGATACGCTCCGTCCATTCATAGACGTTTTAGATATATACTACCAGTCAAAAGTTTGGACACACCTAATTGAATGTATCTGTTTATAGTTTTAAATACTTTTTGGTCTGAATGTGTTTAAAGATGAGTGTAAGTAGTGAAGTTGGAGCCCATGTACAGAAATATCTCTAAAACTAACATTTGACTGTATTTAAATGTAAAAATGAGAATGTATATTTTAATAAGAGCTATAAAACCCCCAAACCTGTTTATCAGAACAAGATCTCAGCATCTACACTATCTTCTTCAGTCCTGTTAGAGAAGCAGCTCATGTGGCTCCTCATGAAGCTGCTGGTCCGAATGTTCAAAGTATGTAAACCTGCATCAGAGCAAATGAGCTCATTTCCAAAAGACCCTCTAAACATTCTTTAAACACAACCAGATGTTTTATTCTGCTCCAGGAATAATTCCATACCTCTTTTTCTATAGTTCTGATCTCTTCACACTTATTCACTAATATTATTACTATTAATATAGTACAAATAAGAACAACCTGGGTAGGTGTGTCCAAACTCCTGACTAACTGTGTGTGTGTATATGTGTATATATATATAATCAAGAGATATTTCATCATTACATCATCATTTCTAATGTTTCTTCTGATTCAGTGGTGTATCCTGTTTACTGAAGTAGTCTAGCATCAGCATTTATACCATCAGCTACTGAAACACACCACACATATCATTCAGTATATTTCAGTATATTTACTGTTTAAATGTTGAAGTGAATGAATTATTTATAAACTAATAATAAATGTTTTTTACTCACTTCAGTAAAAACAAGAGCTACATTTAAAAAACAGAACGCTTTTGGAAAAAGAGCATCTTTAAGTGTTTATTTATAGAAACAGTAAATAAAACTTCTTAGAGCACGTCGTCTGAATGAGCCTTTCTCTGACTCGCTTTATTCTCCGACTGCTACTCCTTGCTTCGTACCTTGGCTGTGTCCGCGGTGCGCTCCCGAATCTGCACAGATCTGATTATATTTTTGTATATATATTGTTTTTTACATTTTTTTGGTTATCTTACAGAGCACGAGAAAAGTTCTTCTATTTAAATTAAATACTGTCAACATTAAATCGTTCTCAATGGTTTATCAGTTTGGGTTTGCATTGGACAGACCCGGACAGCGGTCCGCCTATTAGTGACCTCTGATGTAGTCTTAAAGGTGCAGTAACAAAAACAGCCTGTTTGGTTCTAACATATGAAGAAACAATGGTTATATAGAAGTTATGACTGTTTGTGGTACATAAAATCTCACACATTATAAGTGAATGGCAAGAATTAGGGCCCTAAGTAACACATCCAATCCTTATACAGTCTGAATTATAGATTTATAACTGTAGTGTAATATAAGCATGAATACATTTCATCCCCCCTCATTAATTTCCCTCCCCCGATATGTTACCTTCAGTAAATAAACAGGAGTCGTGCTTTACAGGACGTGTTAACTTTTCATTTCCACTTAGAAAATGAACAGCACACCTTCTGCACACAGCTCATAATCCTGTGTCTCTGGACAGGACATCGCTGACCTGGCTTTCGAGGTGTCTGGACGCAAAGCTCAGCCCTTTCCAAGCGTCAGCAAGATCATAGCCGATATGCTCTTCAACCTCCTCCTCCAGGCCCTCTTCCTCATTCAGGTACAACACAGCTGGACAGCTTCCTGTTACCCTCAGACTCTCCTACGCCCTGCAGGGGGCACCAGAGTCTCAGTTTGTCAGCGTGTCTCGCTTTGATCTTTTCAGGGAATGATTGTCAGTCTCTTCCCCATTGATGCCATCGGTCAGATGGTCAGCCTCCTGCACATGTCGTTGCTCTACTCGCTCTATTGCTTTGAATATCGCTGGTTCAACCATGGTGAGCGTGAGAGCCGTTACCATACTCCTGTAATGGATTAGGTGTGTGTTAATGGTGTTATTGGTGTTAATGGTTTGTCTCTTTGTTTATGTTAAGGGATTGAAATGCACCAAAGGCTGTCGAACATCGAGAGAAACTGGCCGTATTACTTTGGCTTCGGTCTGCCCATGGCACTCTTGACTGCTCTGCCATCCTCATATATCATAAGGTACATCTGGTTTGGTTAATTAGTTTATTAATTTATAATATTTTTCCAAAATATTCTATTTCTTATTACATATTTAAGAAGATAGTTTAATACAATTGCTTGCTGGACCTCATCCGCTTCCATTCGATGGTCATGTTGAGAAAAAAACTATATATATATATATATATATATATTACTTTTGGAATGTGATGGAAAAACTGTGTAACTATAAGAAAAACAGTTAATAATGCTATTCTATTTATTTTATTAAAATAATAAATGTGCCTTTCTTCCTTCAGTGGCTGCCTCTTTTCCATCCTGTTCCCACTTTTCATCATCAGTGCCAATGAGGCCAAGACCCCAGTGAAGCTTTAGTGAGTATTCCTTTTCTTTTACCTAAGCAGTCCACCCAAGTGTTAGTTAATACGCAGTTGAGTCACATTATTATGACCACCAGCTAATGTCCAGAGTAAACACCATGTGCAGTGGGGACAGCAGCTAGAGGGACTGGGAGACTCAATAAGCTCCTGGTAGGTGGTCACAGGTATCTGGAGCCATGCTGACTACAGTGCATCCTACAGCTGCTGAAGGGAGCATGGAGTAGGATCCAGAGAGCCAACACCACCATGCAGGTGGTCCCACAGATGCTCAGTTGGGTTCAAATCTGAGGAATTAGGGGTCCAGTTTAGTACTTGGAAGTCTTGCTCAGCTCTTCCAACCAACATGGGACATTTCTAGCATCGTCTTGCTGGAAGATCCCATCCGCCCCAGAGAAGACCATCAGCATGTATGGTGTACGTGATCTGCAGGGTTGGATTCAGAGCCAGATCAGTTGAGAGAGCCTTCCACATGGATGAGGTGGTCCAGAGAATGTTCCTCAGACAAGAACCTTACCACCTAAGCGCTTCTGCTGCTGTGGAAAGTAGGACGTGGTCATAATAATGTGACTTGACTGTGTATTAGTTTAATTTGAGTGAGCTGCCTCTTTAAATCCCTCAACTTGAGTTGCACAGTGTGTCGTTTTCTGTATGACTATATGATTTTCACCATAAACCAGAGAGCTGTTGTGTTATTGATGATGGCTGACTGTCTCACTTTCCATAACTGGCATGGCCCGATGTGCTTCATTCCAGGATGTGGCCCGTCCACTCCTCTAATCATGTCTTGATGTGCTTTGATGTGAATAATGGCGTTTGCATTAGATGAGCTGCCTCTGTCTTTGCTTTGCACTTCCACAGCCACTTCCAGCTCCGGCTCTTCTCCCTGGTGGTCCTCATTAGCAACAAGCTGTTCCACAAGACGGTGCATCTGCAGAGCTCTCTGACCTCCTCTAGCTCCATGGAGAAGCTCCCCTCGCCTCACGTTTCCCCGACCCGCCTGAGACCCCTGCCATCGCAGTGACCGCTCCAGACGCTCCCATAGACACTGGGCGAGACCTCCGTGGACGGGACTTTCGGTTTGGTTGTGGCTTTCTCTGGTTTTAGAAGCCCTTTTTAAATAATGTTGTTATTCTGGAGGAGCGAGAGTCATCCCACTCAAGCGGCTGATTTGGTTTGATTTAGTTTTTTGTTTTAAATGTGAACGGCTAATGTTCGAGATGGGACCGAACGGTGCCTGTCTCGCACACCGACGCCCCCAAGGGCCTGATTTTACGCGTAATTCTGTTGGACTGTTTGTTTTGTTTTTGCTTTGTTTTGTTTTCTCTACCCGTCATGTGCCATTTGGGTGTTTTTACCACGTTTTCAAACCACAGCACAAACATTTTCGTTCATATATGTTGTTGTTCTTTCCCCTCTTAACCAAGTTCGCCCTGTTTGACTGCCCTCGTTCACTTTGTAAGCCATCTATGCTCCTCTTTTAACTGTTTAACTGTTTTTGCCCTTCATCGTTTTAATAGCAGATCAAGTGGCGCCCGAGCGAAGACAGTCAAGGTACATCGGCGAGTCGTTTAGCAGCTGATACTGATCCGTGGCTGTGAGGAGGCTCAGTAACGTGAGCAATGTAACCGTAGAAACATTCCTGTAATCTACACATGGGTTCCTTAATGGAACCTCATGTTCATGCTTACTGTGTGACATCACACGTTACTGTGGGATCTCGCACCATATATTAAATAATGCACTCACTGAGCACTTTATTAGGTGCATCTACACTCTTTCTCCATTTCCTCAGCCCCGTTTTATCTGCTCTGTGGTGGTCCTGTGGGGGTCTTGACCATTAAAGAACAGGGTAATAAAGTATACAGAGAATCAGATGAACTACAGTCTGTAAGTGTAGCTCCTATATGCTCAGTGGAGCTGATACAGTGGACAGTGAGTGTAGATACAGGTACCTAATGAAGTGCTATGGGGAGCAGCTCCCTCCAGTAACTGTTAGATACTGTGTATACAGTTAAGGTAACTAGACCTCCTGCTGATCAAATGTCTTCTGTAATGGTTTTAAGATGAACAACATCATCCGTGTGCCCAAGGTAGATGAAGCTGCTGTCCGATGACCCCGCCCAACGGTAGAGCACGTCTGTAACTGTCATTCACATCACCATGGTACCGAACTCTGTCCAGCGGGGGCGCGCCCACGTCTGAGACCCACCACTACAACTGAGAACGTTGGTTTTGGTCCCTCTTTTAAGTACTGACAATGGCCCTGGCCTTCTCGCTTAATAAGCTCAACTGTTTTTACCCGAAGCACATGTTGAGGCACCATCTCATCGTCATTGTATCCACTGGGTGAGGGAGATGATGTGTGATTGTTTTTGTTTTGTCTCTGTTTTTTTTTTTTTTTTTTTTTTGGAAATGGTATGTAATTATTGTAAGACGTGCATAGTGTTACAAATGCAGGTTGATATTTGTGAGTGATGTTTTGTAAAAGTATTACACATTATTTCAATAAATTTGGTCTGTATAAACTACTTTCAGGGTTTATGTGAAGATTGTGCTTCTCTGTCTTTAATTAAACCCATGTGTATTATCTCTGGACACACACTACTGAGCCAAAAGTCTTGGGCAGCTATGACTATGAACAGCAGATCTGATTAGAACAGATGTAAATAATCAGACATACAATACAAAGTAACATGAATATGTTATTGTGAGAGAAGTAGATCAGATCTTGATCCAGTTTGAAGAACAAAGTTAGGTTCCAGATTTCTCCTGGACGCCCCAGACATTGTATGAATGTGTTCAGTTCCTTCAGCAGCAAATCTTGATTTATCTTAATGAAGTACTGAGCAGTCAAAGCAGGTATTAGATGAGAACTGATAATAATACTGGGTTGTTTAGGAGAAGCTTGGAAAGAGTTAAATAAACACACTGACGTATGGAAAAGCTCTACTTTATTAATACTGTTTAATATTTAAATATTATTAATATTTTGTGCATAAAACATTAAATGTTTTGCTGCCCTCATGACCTTATTTCCCTCAGTCCTATCAAAGTGCCCTCTATTTGGGGTGGGGCTTATGCTTTAGGCACACCCATTTATAATACACCAGGGCTCTGGTTCATATATTTGTGCAGATATAATAAAAGCATTATTAAAGTTAATACATACATTTTTTAAAATCAAATAAAATCTTGACCTATCAGGAAAACCTGAAAATATATATATATCGCAACTGGCTGTCCCACAGGCTGTCAGACTCCTGAACAGCTGCGAGACCCCAATACGATTTCACTCGGCCACTGTGCTATAGTATTTATTTATCTATCGCTGCTACTTTAAATGTATATATCGTCACAGATTAACCTGCCTATACAACACTCTCTACAGAGTTTCTACGTCCCTCCTTTATGTTATTATATTTAGGTTAATATTTATATATATATATATATATATATATATATATATATATATATATATATATATATATATATATATATATATATATATATATGATTTTTTTCTAACTTAATGAAGCCATTCTAATACAGTATTATGGTTGTATTAGGTTATGTGGTATTAGGTTAAGCACATTGAGTTTGTCTATACTTGGGACTTAGATGTAGATCAGACCAATTAATTTCTTACCGCTATATTATTGCCACCAAACTATATATACTGCAAACACAACCATAATTAATGCTTCCTTGAATTATATCAAATGCACTGCTTCATGTTTCTTTTTGCTCTGTTTATATTTATACTATATACTATACTATTTATGCTATATACTATACTGTATACTATAAATATAAATTTATATTTTTTTAGATAATTAAACACATGATTAAATGTCTTTAAACGAGGTCTTGAATAAAAAAGAAATCCTAAAATAAGGGATAAAATATGGTAAACACGTCTGTTGAAGTTGTTTTAAAATATCGCGGTATTTTTCTTCTTCGGTATTTCGGTCCAGCTGCTGAGTGGCAGTCAGTCTCTGGTAAGGACACGTCACTTCTGAAGCGCCATAAGAAATGCGTGGACCGCTCCGCCTTTTGAGTGGCAGCCGAGCCAGCAAATCAGCGACGAGATTTCGGGGTCGCGCTCGCTACGTAGCCAATAAGCACCCACTGTTTGCAGGTGGGCGGGCTCTGTTGGTTCAGAGGGTTGACTGTGGGGAAAGTGAGTGAGAAGCAGGAGCGGAGTGGGTGAACCGCCGATGAAAGAAACTGGTAAATTTTCCTTCTCTGGGTGTTGTTAGTGATAATGTCTTGTTGTGGATAAGTGTTGATGAAATGAAATGATAAAAGCTGAGGTAACATGTCCTGAAAAATGTCTTTACGACCCGGTTTTCTGTGTGTTTAGCTCGCAAGTTAGCATGCTAGCTGTCGTTAGCTATAGGAAATGAATCAGATTTAGCTTAAATGATTTTAAACTGTATTTATTTTGCTGTGCGAAATAGAAGAGAAGTGATTTTGTCTTATTTTTGTCTGCTAATTTGTGGACTAATACGTTTTTTTAACTACCGGCAGCCACTTTAGACAAGTCACTGGTCAAGTTTTGTGCAGCCTGTTCGAATATTTCCGTTCCACCTTAAATGGTGCAGCAGGTTTACATTCATGAAGAAAACATTACTGTCTCTGCTTTCACCACCAGTTCTGCCTGACTGGTCTAGCTGCCTAGGCTTGTGCCTTGCAGGTTTGGAACAGGTAGTTCAGGAATTGTCTATCCAGCTTCTGGGTACAGTTTCATGAACTGACTCCTCATTTAAGCCTGTATGTGTTATGAAACTGTCCTGAACCTCCTCTCGCTTTATGTCCTGCTCAGGTATTTGAGTGGAAGTCCTCTCTCTAGTGTGAAGATGACCAAGCTGGGCTTCCTGCGGCTGTCCTACGAGAAGCAGGACACGCTGCTGAAACTCCTGATCCTGTCTATGGCAGCCGTGCTGTGTGAGTGGCTTCGACCTGTTAACCTGCCCTCTTCAGTGTTACAAGGGCAAAAATATAATATCAGGGTGATACGTTATGTTTACAATACTTAATATGCATTTATTTATGTGTTTTAGTAAGTGTAGTGGAGCTGAACCCCATAAAACCTGATACCAGGCCTAAAAACGAGAAAGCTGCCCCTTAAAATCTGTCACCAGAGTGTTTTATTCTTTTTGTTATGCAGAATCAGAGCTTTCAGTGTGTTAACATGTTTTCCGTCTCCGTGCAAATGATGCACAGTATGTACTTTATTCCCTTGTAATTCCCTTTTTTCTTTCATAGTGAGCACAGTTTAAATCAATAAGCGCCTGTTCTGGATTTGTTTAGTGAAAGTAATTATAAAGTGCGACTGATGTGATGTACACAGACTGATAGATAATTGATAGATGCTTTATTGATCCCAGAGGGAAATTCAAGATCTCTGTATGTAAACTATCCATGCAGTGAAACGCTCACATACACACACACACACACACACACACACACACACACACACTAGGGGGCAGCGAGTACACTTCAGTCGTGTCCTGTCGGTTCATGGGATAGAACTGGCAACCTTCTGGTCACAAGGCTGGTTCCCTAACCTCCTGCCCTTGCATAGCAGGTCCACATTAAGCAGGTCCTCTAAACTGCTCTAAACAAGAGAGTTCACTTGTGCAAAAGATGAAGAGGTCGACCAATCATAGCACTGGCTTTATTCAGGTGAGGGTGGCGTGTGGGTAGTGTCAGTCCTCCTCCTCAGTAGAGACACAAATTAAGTTTTATCTCTCTCGCTCCCTTCTTATACAATAACGTTACTCACTTTGGCCTAATGTTATGTCATTTGTTGACTGGCTTCTTGGTGACACAGTTATCACTGCAGCCTTGCATGTGAAGCAAATCTACATTTAAATATGAGTTTTCTGCTCTGAGAGGACTCTGTGTAGCATATAAGTGCATCAGCAGCTTTCAGGAATCATGTAATTAATGTGAAAAGAGTGGATAAAGCAGCAGAAACAGGCCCCCTTTTGAGTTTGCCTACCAAAACTATGCATACACTAATTTCTTTTCTGTTCAGCGTCTTACTTTGTGTCACTACATCCCACTACAAGGCCAGTTATGCTGTTTTAGCATCGTCAGGATTCAGATCCTCTCTCTCTCTTCACATCAAATAAATAGCTGCGTGTTTAATCTCGGCCCTCTTTCTAAACACAGCCGTGCAGCTGTGTTCCTCAATTCTTAACACTATCCTCAATGTGCACTTCCTCTTTTCACCACAGCGTTCTCCACCCGGCTCTTCTCCGTATTGAGGTTCGAAAGTGTCATCCATGAGTTCGATCCGTAAGTACCCACATGGCTATAAACTCAGGTTTAACACTGATTATGTCCCACCTAAACTGAGATTATTGATTATGTCTATACCTGTCTGCAGGTATTTCAATTACCGCACCACCCGATTCTTGGCAGAGGAGGGCTTTTACAAGTTTCATAACTGGTTCGATGACCGCGCTTGGTATCCGCTCGGGAGAATCATCGGTGGCACCATCTATCCTGGTATGGGGAATGAAACAGAACTGTTTATCTTTATGATTGTGCTGCTGTTTAGGTTTTCTATGGAGCACCTCAAAGTAAAAGATTAGAATTAGACTCAAGTTAATGACGTTTACATTGACACATCATTACTGCCTATGGAAATCTCCAAACTAGCAACTGTACAGGAGAGGGCAACAACCTTCTTTTCTTTCAGTGGAAGTCAGTGTGAAGAGGTTTTATACTATGTTGTTTTGGAGCATTTCTTTTTGTACATTCATAAAGAAACTTCCACAGGATGTAAAGAGCAGCCGTCGGTTTCAAATTGAGGTACATAGTTTTTCTTTGGACATGTGTATTGGCAAGAACCTGGCGATACAGTATGTATCATGATACAGTGGTCACAATTCAATATAATCAATATTTCACTGCAAGCAAAGTAATATATTGCGATTTTTCGAATCCTACTATTAAAAGACACCACTGTATAAACAGGTTTGTCAATTCTTAAAATAGCATTGCGCCCTTGTTCTGCTTGTTAATGTTGGAGTGGAGCTGAAAATGGATTACAACTCTGCCATCTAGTGGTCAAAGGGGTAAACACAACACAGTGATTCACTATCTCTTTCAGAGCTTTCAGTGAACTACTATTTTTTTCTGTCACTGTGCTCCTAAGCAATATATATGTAGGTGTTTTTGTTCTCCCAGGTCTCATCATACGGAATTTAATTTAAATCAATTTCGGAGCATTTCTATTGGTTTCACACAAAGGAACTCAGACAGACTGGAGATGCTTAGGTTTTGTTGGGGTGTGACCAATTGCTCTTTCCCAGATGGACCTATAGAAATGAAGTTTTTGAGAAATTGATTATGTGGTTTACTAGCAAACATATAGTTTATATAACACTTTCCATACCTTAAAAATCAACCAAGAAACAAACAAATATAAAAAAGTAAAGGAAATGAGGCGTTGAGCAATGAAGGAAATATAGAAGATAAATAAATCTTAGTCTTGTGATGCTGATATAAAGAAAAAGGGATCGTTATAGTTTTAATAGATTTAAATAAATAAATTATAAGTAAATACCTGAAGTGCTCACTCATGCTTTGTCTGTCACGCAGGCTTGATGATCACCTCCGCAGCCCTTTACCACGTGTTGCACTTTTTCCACATCACCATCGACATCCGTAACGTGTGCGTCTTCCTCGCTCCCCTCTTCTCCTCCTTCACCGCTATCGTCACCTACCACTTCACCAAGGAGCTCAAGGTAAGTGCCGACGCTGCTTTGTGTCTTTGTGCTCTTCTCAATCTTCTGTAAAGGAGCTGTATGTAATTTACAGTGATGTTCCTTTCAGTAGCTGAATCTCTGCATGTGCTCCTCTTGCAGGACGCGGGTGCTGGACTCCTCGCTGCTGCCATGATTGCAGTGGTGCCAGGATACATCTCCCGTTCTGTTGCAGGCTCCTACGATAACGAAGGTAGAGTCTGATCACCATAGCCTGCTTCTTTGTTTGAGAGAAGCTCTTCTATTAATTCAGTTGTTACTTTTCAGCAGGCTTGTAAAAGTAACCAAGCCTGTATTACCTTACTTAATGTTATGCTTATGAGTGTTGCTCTGTATGTATATTTCTAGAGGTGGGCGATATGGCCCTACAATAATATCACAATATTTTATGGTATTTTTGTGATAACGGTACTCTTGGCGATATGACAAAACATTGAATTAAAAAAAATATTTCAAGAATACACTACTGCAACAAAATGAAAATTTAATTTTATTGCATACGATATGATAGCACACCCCTAACTGAGATATTAAAAAATACAAGAATTTTTATCAGATTGTAAGAGAAGTCAATGATCCAGAATGTCACGATACTAAATAATGCACTCGAAATATCTCCATATATCCAGGACTGAAGTAAAGTGAATGATACTGAACAGATAAAATCTGTCTCTAGTAGATATATAATGGGAAATGAGAGAAGTGTGAATGTTTCTTTTGCTAAAAACAGTATAAAGTAGTACCTGATGTGATAATTAGTGATATGGCACGATATTTCAGGGTATAATATCGATCACGATATTCAAAAATGTTGGCGATATTATTGTGTACGATATGATATAACACACCCCTAAGTGCACCCTTGGTGAAAGTCAGTGAAAACAGCTAGCATGTTAGAATTTGTAAATTAAATCCAATTAGTGTATTCGATGTGGAGGATGTGTTGATGTAATTTAACTTTTGTGTACGACTGTATAATACGTTGTTTTGTTCACATGTAAAAGGTAGAGATGTGTGATGCTCTCCTGAATTCAATCCTCTCCTCTTCTGTAAAGGTATCGCTATTTTCTGCATGCTGCTGACGTACTACATGTGGATCAAGGCGGTGAAGTCTGGCTCCATTTACTGGTCATCCATGTGTGCTCTGGCTTACTTTTACATGGTAAGCCTGTAAACACAAACACAATCATAACAAGGTCTCCAAGTATATGTGTAGCCTTCTAAATAATACTATCAGAATCAGAAATACTTTATTGATCTCAGGGGGAAATTGCAGTTTTTACAGTAGCAGCCGGTTATATAGAAGAATAAACACTCTAATAATACAACATAAAAGAAATTTGTAGTATGTACACATATATAAGTCATATATTACAATAGAAGAATAAAATGTAAAGTGTGTCTATAATATTAAGTACAGATATACTGTATACAGCAGTAAGAGCTTAGAAGTAGGAAAGTTATTGCACATTTGAGTTAATTAAATTATTGTTCTACTGGTATCACTATATAGTTATATATATATATATATATATATATTATAACTTTATAGTTATAAAGTCTGATAGGCACTGGTAGGAATGACCTCCTGTGGTGTTCTGTAGTGCATTTTGGCTGAATTATTGGCTAATACTATATGTTAATATATGTAATGTATGTAGTAGAGGTGGAAGGATCGATCGGCTATGTATCGGTATCGGACGATTTTTAATAAAAATATGTGAACGGCGATATTTCTCCAATTTAGCCGAGCCCGAGAGCCGATCAATGGCGTTAAACAAATGAGCCTAATTTGTATTTTCAGCTAGCGCTTCATCCAGGAACAGGAGCCAGGTCCCTGCAATACCTATCTGAACCATTAGGTGGTAAAACATACCGTTTCATTTTAGTCAGACTGACTAAAGCAGCGGCCTCACGAGAACAGTTTACGGTGTTCACAGCATGTACGGCTAGAAAACATCATCTGTCTGGCAGTGTTTTACTGTACGTGACTCAGACTCATCTAGGACGTTCTGTAACATCGTGTCTCGTGGGGGAACCAAAACAAAGACATTTAACTCTACTAATCTGATACAGCACTTCAGAGACACCACACAACTGAACACAGTGAGTATCAGTAAACAGCAGAGCTAGCACACACAGCTAACACAAAACAAACAACCCAGAACACCTACAGACCAGATCTGACCGGTACTAACAGAACAGCAGCAGAAACAGCCAGAGGGCTAAAGAACCACAGCCAGAGTGATTGAGTTTATAGTTCTAGATAACCACGTTTTGACAATGTTTCAATGTATATGTGTATGACACGCATGCACTAATAACTACATGTAGCCCTGCCTTGGCATATAGCCCCGCCCTCGATCGGGATCGGCTATCGGCCAATTAGACTGAAAGGTGAACGGTGATCGGAATTGGCCTTAAAAATGCTGATCAGTCCATCTCTAGTATATAGTATATTTTAATTTATTTAGAAATTAATAAATATATTTCTAAAAAAATATATATATATATATGAACGTGTTTTGTTCTCCCAGGTGTCGTCATGGGGAGGTTACGTGTTCCTCATTAACCTGATCCCTCTGCACGTGCTGGTCCTGATGCTGACTGGCCGATTCTCCCACCGAATCTACGTGGCTTACTGCACCGTGTACTGCCTGGGCACCATCCTGTCTATGCAGATCTCCTTCGTAGGATTCCAGGTAATTTCTTCACACACACACACACACACACACACACACACACACACACAACCGCTCAATAGTTTAGGATCACTTTAAAATTTCATTTCATGCAATTTTCATGCAGTTCACAAACAATATTGTCAGTGTCACAATGGATGTAAGTGTATCAGATGATTTTTAAAGAATAAAAATGTTTGTATTAAAGTCTATTTTTGTATAAAGGCTTATTTTACATATAGTTCTATTATCAGTAATTCTCAGTCCTCTGTCTAAATCTCCTGGTACGTCCACCAATCCAAGTTAAGGATGTTATTGGACTAATTGGTTGTTAGGACACTCTTGCTCAATTGTGATGCACAGCTGAAAAACATTCTACTAATAAGTGAGTATAAAAGGGAACAACATTCTAGGTTAGTTTAGTATCTGAAGATCAGCAGTTGATGACTTGCTGACCGACTCACACCAGAAAGAAACAACTTTCTTTAGAGACCCGTCAGTCCATTGTTGTGTTAAGGAAGAAGATACTCCATTAAAACAAGAACATTTCACTGTGATCCCAAACTTTTGATCGTGAAACTTTTGATATATACAAACTAAAGCTGTTTTTGTTTAAGTTGTGACATCAACTGACATCAATAACTTACATAAAAAAATAAAACTGGTATTCATGTCACACAGGCTCAAAAAGAAGGTCTGCTTTAAAGTGTATTTCTCATGATCAATATATGATTATATAGTTCTATATTCTGTCAAGTATTATTCGCTTTCTCCATTTATCTTTCACCATTTACTTTGTTAGTAAAACAGTAAAAGCCATATTGCCCCCTAGGCTCACTTGAGTGTATTGCAGTCTGCCAAAAAACTGTATTTGTCACATAATGTAGTTAAATGCACATTTAAGCGTAGGTTACAAATTACTTTAGCATTTAATGAATTGCTTTAAGTTTGTTGGTCATAGTTTGACACATATATATATATGTGTGTATATATATATATATATATATGTGTGTGTGTGTGTGTATATATATATATATATATATATATATATATATATAATGTGTATATATGTGTGTGTGTGTGTATATATGTATGTGTGTATATGTATATATATATATATATATATGTGTGTGTGTGTGTGTGTGTGTGTATATATATATATATATATATATATAATATACACACTCACATATATATATATATATATATATATATATATATATATATATATATATATATATATATATATATATATGTGTATGTGTTTGTTATGCTGTAAATAATGTTCAAGGTTAAACTGAAGTGAATATGCTTCTCTCTCTCGTAGCCTGTGCAGTCATCCGAGCACATGGCAGCCTTTGGAGTGTTCGGTCTGTGTCAGATCCATGCCTTCGTGGACTACCTGCGGAGCAAGCTGAACGCCCAGCAGTTCGAGATCCTCTTCAAGAGCGTTATCTCCCTTGTGGGCTTCGTCCTGCTCTCTGTGGGCACTGTGCTCATGTTGACCGGTAAGGAGACACACCCCGTGCGTACACACGGCAGCTCAGTGTAGGTGTTCTTCTCTTAGTTTAAATAAGGAAGTGTTTATTTTAGATTGACGTAACACATAACACTTGCACTGACTTTTTAATATTTGACCTGTTGGACCACTTTCTGTCGGACAGGGCTTTGAAACTGTTTGAGTGTAATTACTTTAAAAATGATCTGAACAGCCGGGAAAGAGTTTAAAGCTGAAATACATGATGTTTTATCAGCGATTATAAAGTCTCAGTGCAAAATCTTTTTTTTTGCCTGCATAAGCATCTAGGTCAGGGGTCACGAATAGTCGGACCGTGGTCCAGGTCTGCACCCAAACGTTGTCCGATGCGGACCCAAACAGATAAACTACGAAGAAAGATCTGATAGTGTTTATTTAAAGCGGTGAAACTTTTCTCATCTTTATGGTATACGGGCTTTGCATTGCAGTAAACTCACAGACCAATCACGTGCGCTGTAAGATTATCAAAGGCTCCTCAGCCAATCAGATCTGTGCAGATTTGGGATTGCACCACACACACAGGCGAGCTACGAAGCGAGGTAAAGGGAGTCGGAGGGGTAAAGGGAGTCGGAGGGGGTAAAGGGAGTCGGAGGGGGTAAAGGGAGTCGGAGGGAGTAAAGGGAGTCGGAGGGAGTAAAGGGAGTCGGAGGGAGTAAAGGGAGTCGGAGGGAGTAAAGGGAGTCGGAGGGAGTAAAGGGAGTCGGGGAGTCCCTTTATTCTCCGATGGAGTCGGGAGAGTAAAGGGAGTCGGAAGAGTAAAGGGATTCGGGAGAGTAAAGACTAACATGTTCTAATAAAGAGAGACTGTTAAAACAGGAATGTAGAGTAAAGCGAGTCAGAGAACGAATACCGTGCTGTAATAAAGAGAAGTGGAGGTGAAGAGTGACTGTTGAGGCAGGGATAGCGAGTCAGAAAGAATAAGGTGCTGTAATAAAGAGAAGCAGAGGTGAAGAGCGACTGTTGAGGCAGGAATGGAGAGTCAGAGAGTAAAGCGAGTCAGAGACAGAATAAGGTGCTGTAATAAAGAGAAGTGGAGGTGAAGAGCGACTGTTGAGGCAGGGATAGCGAGTCGGAGAACGAATACCGTGCTGTAATAAAGAGAAGTGGAGGTGAAGAGCGACTGTTGAGGCAGGGATAGCGAGTCAGAGACAGAATAAGGTGCTGTAATAAAGAGAAGCGGAGGTGAAGCGTGACTGTTGAGGCAGGAATGGAGAGTTAGAGAGTGAAGCGAGTCAGAGACAGAATAAGGTGCTGTAATAAAGAGAAGTGGAGGTAAAGAGTGTGACTGTTGAGGCAGGAATGGAGAGTCAGAGAGTAAAGCGAGTCAGAGACAGAATAAGGTGCTGTAATAAAGAGAAGTGGAGGTGAAGAGCGACTGTTGAGGCAGAAATGGAGAGTCAGAGAAAGAATAAGGTGCTGTAATAAAGAGAAGTGGAGGTGAAGAGCGACTGTTGAGGCAGAAATGGAGAGTCAGAGAAAGAATAAGGTGCTGTAATAAAGAGAAGTGGAGGTGAAGAGCGACTGTTGAGGCAGAAATGGAGAGTCAGAGAAAGAATAAGGTGCTGTAATAAAGAGAAGTGGAGGTGAAGAGCGACTGTTGAGGCAGGGATAGCGAGTCAGAGAAAGAATAAGGTGCTGTAATAAAGAGAAGCGGAGGTGAAGCGCGACTGTTGAGGCAGGAATGGAGAGTCAGAGAGTAAAGCGAGTCAGAGACAGAATAAGGTGCTGTAATAAAGAGAAGTGGAGGTGAAGAGCGACTGTTGAGGCAGGAATGGAGAGGCGTAGATGTTTATTCTTCACAGACGGCTCTAAACCAGATGTGAAGCTAAGTAAACGAGACGCTGATTTATTTACTGCCTCTATAAATAAACACTTTAAGATGCTCTTTTTTTTTTAAAGCATTCTGTTTGTTTAATGGAGCTCTTGTTTTTGTGGAAGTGAGAAAACATTTATTAGAAGTTTATAAATAATTCATTCAGTTCAGTATTTAAACAGTAAATATACTGAAATATACTGAACGGTATGTGTGGTGTGTTGGTGTTTCAGTAGTTGATGGTATAAGACGCTGATGCTAGACTACTTCAGTAAACAGGATACACCACTGAATCAGAACACACGTTAGAGATGATGGTCCTGACCAGCCTGAGGAGATCTCCTCTAACTGGACCTTACAGAACACCCTTGTTCTAGATTATGTGACAAATGGAGAGTGTGCTGTACTGGTGCTTCTCCAACTTCATCATCTAGGGTCTACGTCTGGTACACACATTCTTACTGAGCCTCTCACACTTTTCCCACTAGGTAAGATTTCTCCCTGGACTGGCCGTTTTTACTCCCTGCTGGACCCGTCCTACGCAAAGAACAACATCCCCATCATCGCCTCTGTCTCTGAGCACCAGCCCACCACTTGGTCCTCATACTATTTCGACCTGCAGCTGCTGGTCTTCATGTTCCCCGGTAAGAATCCCTCTGTTTCATGATGTTCAGAAGACCTGAGATGGTATAAATGAAAATCTGACCCTGGCTATGTTTTCTTCTGCAGTGGGTCTGTATTACTGCTTCAACAACCTGTCGGACGCCAGGATCTTCATCATCATGTATGGTGTCACCAGCATGTACTTCTCTGCTGTGATGGTAAGTTCCATATGTAATTAATCTACAGTTAAATTCATGTTTTTTGTCATGAGTTTGGTAACTAGGGTCTGATTTTTACGGAGATTAACCCAAATCCTAGACTTTATGTTTCTTTCTGAGTACATATGTTTTAATGATTGGCTCATTTAGTTCCATTCTTAATATTTTTCCTTCATATATTCATTCATAATTCTTTCTATTCATATTGCTGTTGTGTTCTGGCAGTGGGTTCCCAGTTTGAGTGCCTGCTCCCTGCTCATTTGGGGGCTTGGGCCTGGGTGGTCCGTAATCCTGCTTTGCTAAACCGCTCACGTGTGATAGAAATACATTTGCCTTGATTGTAAATTTCAACCACTATGTTGCAGCCTTGTGCCAATAAACAATATAATCTAATATCGCGATAATTGAAATCTGTGACAATGTAGTACCAATTATCGTTAAGAGCTTTCCACCAAGATTTTGAATATTGGGATTATTATGTTTTGTGATACTGTATCGATTCTCATAAATACAGTATTGATAAACAGATTCCTGGCAGACAGTGAATCATTGTGTGTTGTGTTTAAACCTTTGACCACTAGATGGCAGTGTTGTAATCCATTTTCAGCTCCTTTCCAACATTAACAAGCAGCACAAGGACGCAATGCTGTTGTAAGCATTGATAAACCTGTACATACAGTGCTGTGTTTTAATAGTAGGATTAGAAAAATCAGTATATCACTTGCAGTATCGCAATATATTGAATCGTGACTGCTGTATCACGATTAAAAAAAAAAAAAAATATTTATATATATAAGTTCTGACTCATAGAGGCACAAATGACACATAGCCTAAACGACTCACGCACAAGAAATTGGACAGTTTGTGGACTGTGTATTTTGGCAGAGAGTCGTTTGAGAAGTAGCTAGTAGTGTTTTAAAGCTCCCGCGGTATCAAGAACAATCGTAGGTTCTACACTGGACGATTAATAAACGGTTAGCACGGTTAGCGAGGTCAAGTGAGACTACTGAAAGAAACTGAAAGAAACATGTTAAATACAGATATGCACGGAGCCTTCTGTCCGTACTCTGCGTTCATATCGCTGGAGATCGTGGGGGCAGTGCAAGACGTGACCACTTCCATACGGACACGACGAAGCAGAGACGGCGGGACTTTTTGAAGACCGGTGTACGTTCATAGTACCTTCCCCGCGGCGCAGAGACAAACAGTCGTATTTTCTTTGGTTTTTAACTAAATACTGAACTACCAGCTCATCCATCGGCATGTTTGATTTACTCCGAACAGCCCTTTACTGGACGTGTTGCTCAGCAACCACGTAAACGGAGCTGACGCAGAGAAGTGTGAGAAACTGTATCGCTTTATACGGAGTATAAACCAGCCTTAACAGTAATTTTAAAATCTGTGTTTCTGTGTGAAACATTCCCACAACGACAGATAAATCCATGCTCTCGGTGGGCGTGGCCATCTTTGTGACGCATCGCTGAACATTTTGCTCATCGACGTAACTTCGTAATCGATTACGCCGACGTGTTGCCCCAGCCTTAATGACGATGGTAAAGCGGATCTGGTACGTGTGACTTGTTCTCTGCTAGACGGTGGAGAAGATGGAGGAGCTCGTAGAGAAGTAGGACTCAGTGTTTGTAACTTGGGAGTTGGCGCTCACTGCGCGAGCTGCGTGTAATCTAAAACAGACTAATCTGAATGTGCTCTTGCCGAGCAGGTTCTCCTCCACAGGTGTTTGTATGATCTGTCTCTAAAAGATTAGAGATTACAGTGAAATGGACAGGTTTTTAGTGCAGACTCGTTTCGTTTCTGAGAGTCATCACACGCCAACATTAACAGTGTGAAGTAAAAGCCAAACAGTGCAGCACAAGCTGCACTCTGCTGCTAAAGTATACTCAGCCTTGAGCCGCTCATAGTGCAGCGCTGCACTCTACATACGGCAAAAAACATACGGCAAAGCCAGTTCAATCAGTTTTGCTGCATTTCATGTAAAAAACTAAATTAATAATTCACATTATCGCCCAACTGAGTAGGGGGTGGTGTAGTGGTCAGTATGGTGGTGTAGTGGTTAGTATGGTGGTGTAGTGGTTAGTACGGTGGTGTAGTGGTTAGTATGGTGGTGTAGTGGTTAGTATGGTGGTGTAGTGGTTAGTACGGTGGTGTAGTGGTTAGTACGGTGGTTAGTATGGTGGTGTAGAGGTTAGTAAGGTGGTGTAGTGGTTAGTATGGTGGTGTAGTGGTTAGTATGCTGGTGTAGTGGTTAGTACGGTGGTGTAGTGGTTAGTATGGTGGTGTAGTGGTTAGTATGGTGGTGTAGTGGTTAGTACGGTGGTGTAGTGGTTAGTATGGTGGTGTAGTGGTTAGTATGGTGGTGTAGTGGTTAGTATGGTGGTGTAGTGGTTAGTATGGTGGTGTAGTGGTTAGTACGGTGGTGTAGTGGTTAGTACGGTGGTTAGTATGGTGGTGTAGAGGTTAGTAAGGTGGTGTAGTGGTTAGTATGGTGGTGTAGTGGTTAGTATGGTGGTGTAGTGGTTAGTACGGTGGTGTAGTGGTTAGTATGGTGGTGTAGTGGTTAGTATGGTGGTGTAGTGGTCAGTACGGTGGTGTAGTGGTTAGTACGGTGGTGTAGTGGTTAGTA
This sequence comes from Megaleporinus macrocephalus, assembly GCA_021613375.1. Classification (NCBI taxonomy): domain Eukaryota; kingdom Metazoa; phylum Chordata; class Actinopteri; order Characiformes; family Anostomidae; genus Megaleporinus; species Megaleporinus macrocephalus. The sequence continues at coordinate 6,782,095 of CM038720.1, read as the reverse complement.
TGGTGGTGTAGTGGTTAGTATGGTGGTGTAGTGGTTAGTATGGTGGTTTAGCGGTCAGTATGGTGGTGTAGTGGTTAGTATGGTGGTGTAGTGGTTAGTAAGGTGGTGTAGTGGTTAGTATGGTGGTGTAGTGGTTAGTATGGTGGTTTAGCGGTCAGTATGGTGGTGTAGTGGTTAGTATGGTGGTGTAGTGGTTAGTATGGTGGTTTAGCGGTCAGTATGGTGGTGTAGTGGTTAGTATGGTGGTGTAGTGGTTAGTAAGGTGGTGTAGTGGTTAGTATGGTGGTGTAGTGGTTAGTATGGTGGTGTAGTGGTTAGTACGGTGGTGTAGTGGTTAGTATGGTGGTGTAGTGGTTAGTACGGTGGTGTAGTGGTTAGTACGGTGGTGTAGTGGTTAGTACGGTGGTGTAGTGGTTAGTATGGTGGTTTAGCGGTCAGTATGGTGGTGTAGTGGTTAGTACGGTGGTGTAGTGGTCAGCACTGTCGCCTCGCAGCAAGATGATCTGGGTTTGATTCCCAGTTTTTGATTGTATGGAGTTTGCAGTGAGTGGGTTTCCTCCGGGTACTCCGGTTTCCTCCTACAGTCCGAACACATGCATGTTAGGTTGATCCTCGCTCTGAACTGCCCATAGGTGTGAGTGTGTGATGGATTGGTGACCTGTCCATGCCTTTGCCCGTGACCCTGACTAGCGGGATAAAGCGGCAGATAATGGATGGAGTGATGGATGGATGGCTACTGTGTTGTCTGGGACTGGGCATAATGCTTAAGCCTGAAAGATTTAAGCCATATAGGCTAAAGTCTAAGGGCACCAGACAAAAATTTAAATCATCTGACTTCTATTTAATTTTTTCTGTTTTGGCTGAACCGTTTTCAGGCCTCTGCTTAAGGCAGCCCGGTTTTAGTGGTAATCACTAAATTCACTCAATTCTTCAATAAGTTGGTTCAGGTGTGCCTGCAGTGGGAATCAAATAATCCATGTAGTAGCTGGATAGAAAAATAGTCGAGCCTGCTTTCTAATCTCCTCTCAGCAGAGAAAAAACTGTTATTTCTGTTAATGTTTCTTTGTTTATTTAAGTAAAACTAATTTTAATTCACGCCAAGGCTTTTGCTCTGTACTGCCCGTATGTATACCAGGCCTTTTTTTTTTTTTTAAGGTGGTTTCTTGTTCGTAAGTATGCCCCGGTGTAATATAGAGCTTCTCTTTCTCTCCCATTCAGGTGCGTCTGATGTTGGTTCTGGCTCCAGTCATGTGCATCCTGTCAGGAATTGGGGTTTCTCAGGTGCTCACCACTTACATGAAGAACCTTGATGTCAGCCGACCCGACAAGAAGTCCAAGAAGCAGCAAGACTCCACATATCCCATCAAGAATGAGGTGCCGTGTCCTTCAAACTCAAGATGTATATATTTTTTTAAGGGTGGTAATCGTTACCAAACAAATGTTTGTATTTGTGACTTTACTGGCCATCACATGTTCAGGATGTTGCGTATATAAAAGCTGTATTATTTTATATTTATATATAACAAAACAAGCTGTGTTGATTGGTCTTGTTCTCTCTGGTTAAAGGTTGCGAGTGGAATGATCTTGGTCATGGCTTTCTTCCTGATAACGTACACCTTCCATTCCACCTGGGTGACCAGTGAGGCGTACTCTTCCCCCTCAATCGTGCTTTCGGCCCGCGGAGGCGACGGCAGCCGCATCATCTTCGACGACTTCAGAGAGGCTTACTACTGGCTCAGACACAACACTCCTGAGGTCTGTGATTGAGTGTGTGCTGCCCCTGTATGCATCACTTTTGTGTTTACACACACTCACACTTGATTTATCGGGCAGTGTAGATACTTGGTATATAAGGCCGGGGGGCTAGGGATGGGCGATAATGATAAATTATATCGATAATTACTGTGAAAGACGTAGTCAATAGAAAGTTGATAGAGTTGCGTTTCATCCATGTTTTGAGAGACAAATAGCCAAGGCAGCTTAACCCACGTGCTAGTAATTTGGTCACTGCAGACGTTCACACTCGAGCAGTGAGAACGAAATAAGAGAAAATGACGTCAGAAACATTAACGTGAGCGACATTAAAAGTCTTCGCTCTGACTGGACTCTTAAAGGCACAAATGGCACGCCTCGGACAAGAACTCGGACAGTTTGTGGACTATATATTTTGGCAGAGAGTCGTTTGAGAAGCAGCTACGTGTGTTTTAAAGCTCCCACAGTATCGAGAACAGTCTTAGGTTCTACGCTGGATGATTAAGAAACTGTTAGCAATGAGACGTTTCAAGAGACACTACTGAAAGAAACATGATACACGTGTTAATAATCTTAAAATAATCTATAAGATAAACAGGTAAACAGGTGCTGTCCTGCTGCTGTGTTGATGAAGCTCTACGGGATGTTTGAGCTTCAAGGTCTCGTGTATAGCAGTTGTACTGTTGTGATCATCTCCACTGTGCAGAGCTGACAGAGCACCACACTGTTGTGTTTCTGTGTGAAACACTCCCACAACTTTAGACACACGTGAGATATTGTTTGTAGCTGCAGTTTACACTCCGGATTAATTGATGATTTTTTTCCTTCGTCCAGCCCTACTGGGGGCTGTGTTTTAGGTATTGCGCTGGAGAAGCTGTATTACTTGCTGTGTTCGGCGCAATTCTTAGCAAATCAAAAATAAAGCTAGTGTTCTGGATTGTAGCGTTATGGTGTTTAAGATTCTCTTAAGAACTCTGAACATGACAGTGTTTTGTTGTTTGTCTTTATTGAAAGGCCACATTGAACCAGACGAGTATCTACCAAACGATTGAAAGTCCTAATAGTCAAATACTCGAGACCTAATTCAGTCCTATAACTTTATTGTACTAACATGTGTTTGTATGTGCAGGATGCTAAGGTCATGTCCTGGTGGGATTATGGCTATCAGATAACAGCCATGGCTAATCGGACGATTCTGGTGGACAACAACACTTGGAACAACACGCACATCTCTAGAGTCGGCCAGGTGAGCACAACTGATTTTATTAGATTAACAGTGTCCTTATGGACACTCCTGGTGACTTCACATTGTTTTAGATAATGAAAATATATAAACATGACTTAAAATTAAAATTTGCAGCTTAATTTACCCTAAAATAGACCATTTTAATTACATTGACGCTAAAACCCGAGCTCGCTCTGGAAACTCCTTAACGCTACTGTGTGACGTCACTGGTGGACAACAGTGAACAGCGCCGTGGTACAACAGCACTATGACTGACTGGGACTGAGAATGTTCCAGAGCTGCTTCTTCAGATTCTGATGATATTTCTGAATTTAAAAGAGCTGTAATGTAGAAATAGATAGGGATGCACCGATACCACTTTTTCCTTACCGATACCAATACCAGCTTTTCAGGTATCTGCCAATACCGAGTACCGATACCAACTCTGACTTAAATGCTGGATATATGGCTATAAATCCTGATATTTATAGAGTTCCACTTTTTATATGTTGTATTTTTTTATGAGATTTTTTATAAGATATAATAACTTTGAAAGAATCATTTACTGGTTGAGTAACTGCTTTAAAAAGTTTCAGAGCTATGAAAAAATTAAAATTGTCACAATGCAGAAACACGTTCAGCCATTTAGTCAATAAGCTTCATGGTATCGGCGCTCTCTATTGCTGATACCGATACTGTGTGTAAGTGCCATATCGGTATCGGTGCAACACTAGAAATAGACCACCATATCACTTAGTCCTGAGACTTTTAGTCAAACCACACCCACAACAGCAGCTCATCCTGAGTGTAAACAGTATCTAGATAAATAACCAACATTAGCCTAGCAACCAGCTACACTCAGGTATAGAGGTACAGTTATTGTAGTAAATATAGAGTAAAAGTGGAACTCGTCCCATACGACTCTATACATCTTGGCATAACTTGAGCCACAGAACTTAGCAAGTGAAGCTAACGTTAGCTAACATCAGCTAAAGCAGGCTCAGTAACTGAGCTTACCTGGTTTACCTCCACGTACACGGAGGCTCTTGAACACTAACACTCTCGCTGGTTTCCTACACGCCCATATTGTTGGAACAGTGCCAGACTTAAGACCCAGTCGTCGTGTAAGCCTACGTCCCATAGCTGTGATAATCTTCAGACGTGAAATGATCTACAGATGACGGAGTGAGAGGACGGTACTTTCCAATGTGTCTGTTTAAAGTTGACCGGTTTAGACCACTTTCTGGATATTTGGGGGTCTTTGGGTTGTTTGTGTACAGGGGTCCACTGTACATCCAATTACTGCAGCCAGAAACAACACCACCTTTCTGTCATAGTGTATTACTGTAAGTGCATATCTAGCGCTGTTGTCCACCATCTACCTCACACGCATAACGCCTACGGCAGGTTCTAAACAGTGGGCGGAGCTAAACAGTCTTTTAAGCCGTATTTCTTCTCTAAACAATAATTTTCTGACTTTCAATAATCAGGGATGCCAGTTAGGATCGCAAACTCCCCTATATGTGTGTTTGACACTATTCATATTAGCTTAGCCTTTAAGAGTTTATTGAGTAGTAGTGTTATAACCATGTTGTTATAAATGATTATAAACACTCCTACATCTGATCACCACCTTCAGATTGAAATCTTGATGCACTCATACATTTTTACACCCTTTACTTTGTTGATTAGCCTCTGCTTGTTTGTAGGCTATGGCCTCCACGGAGGAAAAAGCCTATGAGATTATGCGGGAGCTGGACGTTAGCTACGTCTTGGTGATCTTTGGTGGACTGACTGGATATTCATCTGATGGTAAACGGAAATTTAAATCAACAAAGTCTCAAAGAGGAGCTAGAACAGGACACTAATATGACACCAGCTACTGTTCACTAATGCCTTGTGTGTGCAGACATAAACAAGTTCCTGTGGATGGTGCGTATCGGCGGCAGCACCGATACAGGGAAGCACATCAAGGAGCACGACTATTACACTCCCACCGGGGAGTTCCGCGTGGACCGGGAAGGCTCTCCCGTCCTTCTCAACTGCCTTATGTACAAGATGTGCTACTACCGCTTCGGCCAGGTCTACACAGAGGCCAGTGAGTATCTGAGTGTGGTGGAGCTGCCAGCACACCTGCTTCCTTGCTGTTCATTTATTGATCTCAGTGGACTCGGCATGTGTCTACATGCAACTTCCACTCACAGCATACTATTAGTTTCCATGGAGATCTCTACCGTATCACACAATGCATTCAAGTCTTCGCCACTGTACTGTGATTAGCCGAGCAGGTAATGGTAGACTGGTGTTAGTCACGAGCAGCAAACATAAGTTTCTCTGAGAGTAGAGAGTGGAAACTGTGGCTGTCACTCTTCTCTCCATTCACACTTTACCATAATATAGGGTCTCAAAACCTAGTGAGGGTCTATGTGCACAGCTTTTTACGTTATAGGAAGTGCGTCCCCCACATGTAGGCTGTCCCAATTCTTAGATACCTTAAAAATGCTGGCTACTGAGGGGCTTTATTTTGGCCCAATCATAAGGAAGCACCTTTTTTTTTTTTAAATGGAAGTTATTCCAATTCTCCCACACAAAACATTTTATTAAAACTTGTTTTGGATAGCCAGTTGGTAGCTTAGCCATCTAGTCAGTAGCTCAACTAAGCTAAAACACTGGTCACATGCTGCAGTGGGCATGAACAAGCTGTGAAGTAGTCTCTTTCTAACTAGAGCACCTCAATAATCTGTCTTATGAGGAGAGATGTCTGATAGAACGCTGCCTACAGAGTCAGTGCACTACTTGGGCAGCTCACTAGGTTTTCAGACAGACCCATAGAAAGTATTAGTTTTTAAATGGAGCTGTCGACAGTGAAGATTTGGATGAACTGAATAATGTTGGTTTGAACGTTCAGCCAAAGTTTAAGAGCCCCTGGGTTACCTGCAGATGAGATTTGTAGCCAATCCCAGCGTCATCAGACGAAGGCTCTTCTTTAGTGAATGACTCATACACCTTAGCTGGTTTGGGTCGGTCTTGGACAGCATGCTCCTGAAGCTCTTCATACTCCTCATACTCTGTGAGGCGGTGTGTTGGAAGATGATGGAACAGGTTAGCTGTTGATCTTTAAGGGCTGTTTTCTTACAAAGTCTGTAAACTGCTGTCTTCTGAGTAACGTCAGTCTTTTCAGATCCAGACCAGCTCCACGCGAGTGAAGATGATCCTCGTTTAGGAGTTAAATCTAAGGCGGTAGACTGCAGACGAGGCTGGCGGTGTCTGAGTTTCTTCCCCTGGTGCAGTGTGTTCACTCACTTTCAGCTTTAGGTGTGCTGTTTAGGCAGTTTTAGCCTATGCTAGCACACAGTATGGCCACTCTCAATGCACACTCTCAGCAGTCTGTACTAAAGACTGAAGGAGTGAGCGCGTGGAGTCGATTTGTTCTCATTGTTGTTGTTTTTTCCAATCAGTAGTGTACTTGATAACTTCAGCTTGTGCATCGTTAACATGCCAATTAAGACATTCTGTAAATTATATACATCGCACACGCTTACGGCACGCCATCCACTCCATCCGAAAGCAGAGATCTGGCGCGGCGGAAAGCAACACTAGAGGACACATACAGTGAGACTATTGAAGCCTGAACAAGCCTGCTGTAAACTAGGGCTGTGTACTGGCAAGAACCTGGCAATACAATACATCGTGATTCAGAGGTTACGATTAAATTTATAGTGATGTATTGCGATTTTTCAAATCCTACTATTAAAACACATGTCAAGTCAAGTTTATTTATATAGCGCTTTTTACAACGATGTTGTCTCAAAGCAGCTTTACAGAGTTTTGAAAACAGACAGTTATAACATATACCCTCCAGTGAGCAAGCCAGAGACAACAGAGGCAAGAACACCTCCCTCAGACTGGAGGAAGAAACCTTGGAGGAACCAGACTCACAAGGGGAGACCCGTCCTCCTCTGATCAAACAGTATTTACAACTGTACACCACTGTATGAACAGATTTGTCAATGTTTACAATAGCATTGCGCTCTTGTGCTGCTTGTTAATGTTGGAGTGGAGATGAAAATGAATTACAACACTGCCATCTAGTGGTCAGAGGTTTAAACATAACACACACTGGTTCACTGTCTGTCAGGAATCTGTGAATTGATACTGTGTTTATGAGAATCGATACAGTATCACTAAATATAATATCCCAATATTCGATATTCTGATATTGGGCCAGGTTTTGTATTTGTTTAAGTCGGCATGCAACAGCATCAACTCACTCTTTCTCATTCGCTCTTTCCAGAACGCCCTCCCGGTTACGACAGGGTCCGTAACGCCGAGATCGGCAACAAGGACTTCGAGCTGGACGTGCTGGAGGAGGCCTACACTACAGAACACTGGCTGGTTAGGATATACAAGGTAAACACCTATTCAGTGAGACGCAGCTGAGCAGGTACGCTCCTCTGAAAGTCTTCTGACGACCTTCTTCCTTCTTTTTTACATCCAACAGGTTAAAGACCTTGATAACCGAGGCCTTTCACGAACATAAGCCCAAGCCGCGCACACCTTCTGATGACCATACACACAGCACTGAACGCCTTCCCCTGTGATCTGAAGACCAGTGTGGATACTTTTTATACTTATGTTGTAATTGCAGGAAGAGATTTTTGTTGTCCTACTTTTTCTTTTTTTTCTTTTCTTTTCTTTTTTTAAAAAAAAAAAAGATTTACAAATGTGACGTCTCTTCAGGAGGTGTCCAAACGTCCAAGAAACCGTCAGTTCGTAATTTCCGTGATCAATGGGCAGCCGACTAATTTGTCTACAAACGGGGTAATAAACGGAGGGAGTGGGACAAGTTTGTGTCTGTCTTATTATTTCTATTTAATAATCTTTATTTTCTGTGGGTCTATCAAATACACACTATCAATTGGAGAAGCTTGATACTAGTGATGGGCTAAGGATCCCGATGCTTCGGAGCTTGTGTGGAGAAATCCAGGAAGCCGTTTATGAAGCGCATATGGAGGCTTGCTTTGTTAAGGGCGAGTGTCGTCACTGTCGACTCGCTGGTTCAGGACGAGGTTCGAGTATTGGTGTAATTTATTGTTTATTAATAAAAATGAAAGTCACCATCACCCCATAATCAATCACTGTTCCATCTTTTAAAACCACTGCAACCGTTTTAACATCAATATCTCACGTCCTACTGGATATATTTACTGACTGTAATCATACTAGCCTTGGGCCGATAAACGATACTATCGAATATCGCGATAATTTAAGGCAGTGATGATATGACGTGCATTATCGGTCATTCCATAACCATTTTTTTTTTTTTTTTTTTTTTTTTTTGGTCTGTCCACATTACTCCATTAATCCAATCTAATGCATATTCATAGCCTTTAGAGAAAAGGTTCTATTTTAGACCACACATACATAATATGCTTCAAGTGGGCTAAACTTGGTCTGACCAAAGGAGAAAGCAGTTCATTATTATTATTATCGTTGTTGTTATTATTATTATTATTATTATTATTATTATTATTATTACTAGTTGACGTGTCGCATCATCCATCTGAGACCAGTCAGTAGACTGAAATTCGAGCAGTCCAGGGCTGGTTTTATAAAAACCGACAAATCCCAGCGCGATAAACTTTAAAAAAGCTGTCATTCCGGTCTCATAAATATTTCAGTCATATTTTAATTCTGGTTGACACCTTCATGGAAACACACTGAAAAAACATTGTTGTACTGGAGGAGCAAATCCGCTTGGCAATAATAATAATTATAATTAAAATAATTGTTATTGTTATTATTGCTGTCATTTTTATTATTTATCTTTTGTTTTTCTTGTATCAAGGTTCACTGTTGTTTTTTGCTGTTGCACTGATATGTCACATGGGCTACTTTTTTTTTCTTTAAATTTTTAACGATATTCTCGTTTAACGGGATAATTCTGGTGACGATAATCGTTTATCTAAATTTACATTATCGCCCAAGTCTAAATCATACTGGCAATTTTTTTAATTAACAGACCCACACAATCAAACACAGATCAGATAAACAAATGAATAAGTTAAATTAAGTTAATTTATGTTTTAATGTATATAGTTGGCAGTGTTTATTCCCCGGCTGACAACGTTTCAAGAGGCCGTCGCAAATAGTTGATATGACAATAAAAGTTTTGGCCAGCAGGGGGGGGTCGTGTGCATATAAAGCTTCAAGTAATTAACATTTTTTTGAGCCATCTGAAGACAAAGCTTCAACAGGCTTCATCTGGCCATCACTACTTCATATGAGGGAATAAAGCAATACAGTAAAGAAGCTTTCACAGGTATTAGTATCTCACTTATACCTGTTTCTACTTCTAAGCATTATAGTCTCAGCCTGTGTCTAAATACTTCTGATTTAAAGTTGTACTAAAGCTTTTCACGAAGCAGAGTTGTTCTGTCAGTGTAATGCTAAATCAGTTACGGGGGGTATTGAAATTAAGCACCAAGTAGATCATCTTTTCTTAAGCAAACTTAAGCAAAGTCATTAGGTTTTAAGTTTAAGTTTGAAGGCACATGCAATATTTTTATTTCTTTACCTCAAATATTAACTAAAGAATTTTTTTATTTTTTTGCTTTAAAAATATGACATACATTACACTTTACCTTACACAAAGCAGTCCAGAACCAGGGCTGCCTCTGAGTATAACCTCAAGCAGATTTCAGATCTTTTCCACCTGCAACTTTAATCCAAGATCATGATTATTTTAATATGTGGCTCAGTCTTCATTCCCCCATCCAAATCATTGAATTCACTTGTTCTAATCACTTCATGGCCACAGGTGTATAAAGCCAAGTACCTAGTCATGCAGACTGCTTCTACACACATTAGTAAAGAATGGGTCTCTCTCAGGAGCTCAGTGAACTCCAGCGTGGTACCGTGATAGGACGCCACCTGTGCAACAAGTCCAGTGGTGAAGTTTCCTCACTACTAAATATTCCACAGTGGACTGTCAGTGGTGTATAACAGAGTAGAAGTGATTTGGAACGACAGCAACTCCGCCACCAAGTGGTAGCCAGTTACAATGACAGAGCAGGTCAGCGGATGCTGAGGAGCATAGTGCACAGAGTCCATCACTACAGACCTCCAAACTTCATGTGGTCTTCAGATCAGCTCAAGAACAGAGTGTAGAGAGCTCTAGAGCAGTGGAGACATGTTCTCTGGAGTGACCAATCACGCTTCTCCATCATGCACAGGACTCCTGCTCAGTTACAGAGCACTAGTTACACTTTCAGTCAATCATTTCATCCGCTTGTTGCACATTTTGCACTTTATTCAGCACTCCTCACCCCACTGCACACTTCTGTCTTCTACGGTGTGAATTATATGTATAGAAATTTTTATTATTATTTTTTAGTATTTCAGATATTCTATACTCTCTTATTGTTTCATGTGAGATGCAGTCATCAAAGCATGTCACTGCTAGTTGTACATAAATTCGTGTATAAATTTGTATGTGACAAATAAACTTTAACCTTGACTTTGATTGGAACCAGACGTCCACCTCTACAAGCTAATAGCGGACGGGTTACAGGGCCAAAAAACTATTTTATTAACATTACATATAAAAACTCTAAAATCTGGTGAATTTGATAGTAAATAAAATGGCTATATTTTGGTTGTAGTCGTGACGACCTCTGGTTTCCAGCGTCACAATGCTTTTAAAGGGGAATTCCACCAATTTTTAGAAAATAATATAATTTATTATATTGTTTAGTTGAGATATAAACAGAGTTGTCTGGTGTGAAATGCTTTGTTGTGGAGATTTTTTTATATAGTGGTAATGATGGGAACCAAGCGTCACCATGTCTAAAACAAATATATATATATATATATATATATATATATATATATATATATATATATATATATATCTATATATATATATATATATATATACATATATATATATAATAAATATAATAATATATTACATCAAAATCACCAGTGAACCTACACGTGAGTTTATATTGTGATGTTAATGATGGTCACAAATCTGAAATAATACTTTTTCTTTGGGGACTATTTTCACCATGAATACATTAAAAATTTAAAATCGTGAATTACGCACTTTCACAACAAACCACTCTGAATAACTTTACTGTGATTGTTTACGTCCCAATTATTTAATATTATGTTAATATTTTTTTTAGATGGTGGAGTTCCCCTTTAATGTCTTACTCTTGTTTCTGATTGGCTGATGCGGAGGGGCGCCGGTCTAGGGGCAGGGCTACGCGGACCTCGTGTGCGCCTGCGCTGTGTGCACGGTCAGTGTGAATGCTAGCAGCGTGATTTCATTGAGGGTGCAGTTATCAGACCAAAGGGAGGATGAAGGGGTGCAGGGTGCTTCGCTGCCTCTCCGCGACTGGACACCGAGCTCTGACCGTCAGATCCGGAGTCCTGCTCCGCCGCAGCTTCAGCACGAGCCCACATGTGCGGAAGGATTTCTTCCAAGGTGAGTTAGCCTGGCTAACGTTAGCTGGACCTCAGTCCCAGTCCAGCTGGACTTGACTTGCTATTGGCCAGTGGTGAGTTCTCCCGCTCCACCTTTCCAGTCCACCTTCAGAGTGAGAACTTTGTAGTTCCACACTTACAGACTGTAGTTCATCTGATTCTCTGTATACTTTATTACTCTGTTCTTCAATGATCAGGACCCCCACAGAGCAGATACTATTAGGTAGGCGGATCATTCTCACCACTGCAGTGACACTGACGTGGTGCTGGTGTGAGTGGATCAGACGCAGCAGTGCTGCTGGAGTGTTTAAACACTGTGTCCACTCACTGTCCACTCTATTAGACACTCCTACTACTTGCTGGTCCACCTTGTAGATGTAAAGTCAGAGACAGGAGCTCATCTGCTGCTGCACAGTTTGTGATCCTCTAGTTCTTCATCAGTGGACACAGGACGCCGCCCACAGGACACTGCTGTCTGGATAGTTTTGGTTGGTGGATGATTCTCAGTCCAGCACTGCTGTGTCTGATCCACTCACACCAGCACAACACACACTAACACACCACTATCACTGAGAATGATCCACATCTCTAATAGTATCTGCTCTGTGGTGGTCCTGTGGGGGTCCTGATCGTTAAAGAACAGAGTAATAAAGTATAGAGAGAATCAGATGAACTACAGTCTGTAGGTGGAGCTCCTGTGTGGTCAGTGGAGCTGATACAGTGGACAGTGAGTGTAGTTGTTTTGAAGCAGGTTTGGGTGACTATTGAAAATACTGTGTTGGTGAGCGCCGTCAGCCGTGTGGATATGTTCCTGTGTGAACACAGACTTGGAGAACCAGTTCAAAGCAATCCGAGAGAAAGCGGCCGCGGCGATGCCCGGCAGCGACTGGAGCCCCATCCAGGTGACCAAAGGTCTGCCGCCGGAGCGGACGGACATCGTCATAGTGGGAGGCGGAGTGGTCGGCTGGTCTGTCGCCTACTGGCTCAAGAAGAAAGAGAGGGTTCGAGACAGCGTGAGAGTGCTGGTGGTGGAGAAGGACCCCACAGTAAGTGATAGCTGTCTTTAAGGGTGAATACACAACCCGAGAAGTCTGGAGTCACTCTGGATAATTACTGTTTTATATATATATATATATTAGAGATGGACCGATCAGCGCTTTTGAGGCCGATTCCGATCACAATCACCTTTCAATGCGATCGGCTGATACCGATAGAGGGCGGGGCTATATGCCACAGCAGGGCTACAAGTAGTTATTAGCGCAAGTAAGTCATGAAACATGATCTAAACTGGTTTATTACCATTTTTAACGAGCTCATATGAAACAGCATAATATTTTTAACTAATTTAACAGTAAATAAACAAAGTAAATCAAACACATATCCCCAATACTGCAATCATTACATTTAGACCCTTAATTTAAAACTAAAAAATCTAATTAAATAAATACAGTAAAAACTGCAGTCATTAAACGCAGACTCTGTTATTTTAAACAAAATCTGTAATTATTAATCACCGATTGAATATTTAGATTAAAAAGCGGCCGATACCGATACATATCCGATCGATCTTTCCATCTCTAATATATATATATATATATATATATATATATATATATATATATATATATATATATATATATATATATATATATATATATATATATATGTGTGTGTGTGGATAGATAGATAGATAGATAGATAGATATAGATTAGTTATCTTCAGAGAGAACTGGCAAAGCAGTTGTAGAGGACCTTCATATGACCTTCATGGAAGAGTTAGGACTTTACAAAGGAACATCCAAACACGACTGATGGATTTTGGAAACAAGTCCTGAGAAGTGAAGAAGTTAAAACACAACTTGTTGAACTCAGTGACCTCCATGAACATTAGCAGCTGTTCAGCTCAAAAATGTCTTGATCAAGCTTTGGGTTTGTTTCGCACCCATTTTCACGGATAGAGAGAAACACTGATTCATAACAATACCAGCAAACTGGAAGCAGACATCACATTCTGTTATAAAGCAGAAGATGAAAAAAGGATAATGACCCTAAACACACGGCAGAATCCTCAGTGAATCATCTCCAGATGGTGTAAATGATGGAAATAAAGAAGCAGTCTCACTTTAAATCTTGAAAATGAACGGTAACACAAATTTGGACAGCGATTTACACAGGCCTGTCGTGACCATGACATTTTAGCTTACAATTAATTGTCATTTAAATAATTATGATTAACAATTTAATTGTATACTTTAGATGCAACTATACAAGTACAAGTACAAGCTAGAAGTGGCCAAATGGACTGGCTTGCTATCTGGCTCTGGTTGATTAATATCTAATACTGGTTGTACAGACACAGTGATACACTACACTGTTGTAGCTACTCATGTAGTTAATACACCAACATTACTCAGCACTGCCCTCTAAACAGGTCAGCATCATCTCAACATCGTCTCATTTTATTGCTTTTTTTTATATGTTTATAGTTTATATACTTAAAACACACCCCCCTAATACTCTGCTTGTTTGTGATCAGGTGATTATGTAATAGGTGTAATAGCCCTCTGTTGCTATTGTATTGCTGGGACTCATCTCCTCTCCTCTTCCCTCTCTCTTGTTCTCCCAGTACTCTCAGGCCAGCACGGTGCTGTCCTGCGGAGGCATTCGGCAGCAGTTCTCCCTCAAAGAAAACATCCTGCTGTCCCTGGCGTCGGCTGACTTCCTGAAGAATATAAATGTAATTGTGTGCATACAATAGTAATATATTTGTAAGCTTTGTTTTGTGTTTATTACTGAAGACCTGACGTCCTGCTTGTTCATCCTGGTAGGATCATCTCGGGGTGGTGAACGAAGATCCCATAGATTTGCAGTTCAACCATTCGGGGTACCTCTTCCTGGCGAGCAAAGATGTGGCTCATATTATGGAGGAGAACTATGTTACACAAAGGCAAGCAAGTCTCTTTTAACCCTTAAAAAATAGTTTGCCAAGCCAGGCTCTGCTCTGATTGGCTGGTTTACAGTGAGACGCCACAATGTTCACGCAGACGCAACATGTCGAAGTAGACTAAATAAAGTGAACCTCTGTGTAAATAAGCTCCTCATACTGTTTAGTTAGCTATACTACTTACTTGGAGCTGCTAGTATCTAACATTACCTATACCAGCTACTCACTTTCATCTGGACATCAAACACAAAGTAGATGAAAGGTGTTTCTGTGAAACTTTCAGTTTAAGATGATCTGCTTCAACCAGCACACACTGATCCACTCACACAGCATGGCTGCTACTTACAGTCACTGTTGGAGGTTGTGGTGCTAATAAAGGTGGAGCTGCTCGTCTCTTCAGTGTTGAACGCTGAGCTGAAGCTGCTCCGAGTGTTGGAGAAACTGTCCAGAGTGAAACGTACAGACTGCAGAGTTAAAGTTGTTCAGGATCCTGTTAAAGATGTGGGAGCTGAAGTTCAGCAGCTTGTTTAGTGAATGTTCAGTTCCACCTTAAATGGAGATGCAGTTACATTCTGGCACCAATATTTAAGGTGGAACATTAGATGAAGAATGTGGAGAATAGGAACTTAAGGCTGGTTTAAAGATGAACATCAACCATGTAGCTCTGACAGTTGGGTTGTTTGTTGGGAAGGAATGAAAAGTGCTGACGTTCCCTTCACAGCCTGGAACGCTGGATTTCTCCACATAGTCCACCAGTTTGGTGGTTGTTGTGGTTGTATGTAAATGTTGGGGGTGTAAATATTAATGAGTCTGTTGTGTAACAGTGTAGGATTTTGAGCTCAGCCTGTTTTATCATCCCTCTTTTGTAAGACAGGTGTGTATTTGATGGAGGAACACTGTTTTCCATTCTATGGAAGTAAACAAAGTCATTCAGAGCTCCATTCTAGAGAACCGTTGCCCCTCGGATTACTTTACAGTGGTGCTGATGGGAACCAGGGGTCGCAACGTCTCCATTCCAAATATAGCCATATTATTCACTGTACAAAACAAGAAGTCACCTTACAAACATCGTCTGAGCTCTTACACAGTATTAAATGTTGATGATGGTGAAATGGTGGATTTTTTTAAGTTTTTGGGTTCTATTTTAATCAAAAAATTGATTCATAAGAATACCAGCAAACTGCTAGCAGACATCAAGCATCACATTCTGTAATAAAGCAGAAGATGAAAAAAGGATAATGACCCTAAACACACGGCAGAATACTCAGTGAATCATCTTCAGATGCTGTAATAGAGGGAAATATAGAAGGAATCTCACTTTAAATCTTGGAAATTGACAGTAACAGAAATTTTGACTAGGGCTGCATAGACATTTACACAGGCCTGTCGTGACCGTGACATATTAGCAAACAATTAATTGTCATTTAAATAATTACGATTAACAATTTAATTGTCCATTACATGCAACTATACAAGTACAAGCCAAAAGTGGCCAAATTAACTGTTTTGCTATCTGGCTCTGGTTTATTAATATCTAATATTTTCAATTTTTGGGCACTATTTTGTCTCAGAACACTCTTAATGTGCCATGAGTTCATATTAGAAAGTATGGTTGTGGCTCAAAACTACTGTAAATCAAGGTCTTAATCATCAGGCATTGTATTGCATCGCTATTCAAAGAAAAATATGTCTCCAATATAGTAACTTTACAATAGAGGCCCAAAACCTTCTTAACTTCCAATGTAAGTTAATGTAAAGAGGTTTTATTGCTAGAGATTTTGGAGCATTTCTATTGGTCCGTTCATCATAAAACTTCCGCAGGATATAAAGAGCAGCTGTCGTGTTCAAATAACATAAAAAAATTAAAAATCAACAAAGATGTCTTTGGACAGGGACTATTTGTTTCATGTAATGACAACTTTCTGTGAGGGAGCTTTTAAAGGGGGGGACGTCTGGTTCCATTCACCACCACTGTGAACAGTTCTGACTCAGTAAGTTTCCCAGGAACAGCATTTGGCATCAAATTGCTCTGAATGACTTTGTTTACAAATCTCGGTTGTAATTATGGAGAAATGTTGATACATTGGTGGACTTTCAGCCCCTTACGCAACCATAAGTGCACCCAAGTAGTCAACTGCTAAATATACTGATAAGTAAGTTTATTGTTTGTTTGTTTGTTTGTTTGTTTGTTTGTTTTCTTCTCACCAGAGATCTTGGGGCGAAAGTCAGTCTCCTGTCCCCAGCCCAGCTGAAGGAGAGATTTCCTTGGATAAACACGGACGGTGTTGTTCTGGCCTCTTATGGTTGGTCTTCTGTTTTCTTTGATGTTTAAACACTGACGTGTGTGGTGACTGATTATGAGGACTTGATTACTTTATAGAGGCATGTTGATTATTTACCGGTAATCATACAGTACTGTGTATTTTCCAGTCATAACTGGAGTCTGAGACACCTGAGCTGTTTAAAAGTCTGTATCTGATCAATAAGTGTATTTACAACACCAGATCTGATTAGAACAGATGTAAATAATCATACATACAATACAAAGTAACATGAATATCTTATTGTGAGAGAAGTAGATCAGATCTTGATCCAGTTTGAAGAACTAAGTGTAGTTCCAGATTTCTCCTGGACGCCCCAGACATTGTATGAATGTGTTCAGTTCCTTCAGCAGCAAATCTTGATTTAGCTTAATGAAGTACTGAGCAGTCAAAGCAGGTATTAGATGAGAACTGATAATAATACTGGGTTGTTTAGGAGAAGATTGGAAAGAGTTAAACACACACACTGACGTATGGAAAAGCTCTACTTACTCTATTAATACTGTTTAATATTTAAATAATAAAGTGTTTACTGAGTAAATAAAAGCTTCCTGTCTAGAATAAATTTTTTTTAAAATATAATAATGTCCCCAAATGTACAAAACTTTTACACAGTACTGTATATTTTACAGATATTATAGTTGTTATTATATATTAAGATTAAAGTATATGATAAGATGAATAGATTTCTCCCTTGTATAATAATAAATGTGATTTGCAGATAGTGGCCGATACACATGGCACCATATGAGTGAGGAGAGATCAGACTCTTTTACTTTCTGCTGCGACCTCTGAAGTGTACTGACCGCTCTGTGTTGTTCGTGTTGTTTAGGGCTGGAGAACGAAGGCTGGTTCGACCCTTGGACGCTGTTGAACGCCTTCAGATGCAAGGCCATGTCTATGGGAGTCTATCAGTGCTTTGGAGAAGTTACAGGTTAACTCTTCCTTCCTTTACTGGTCACTCATTTCTAGATTTAGTCAGTGTCTTAACTGGTGTCTGCTTGTACAGGAGTTACATCACTGTCCTGGAGTTTGGTCAATAACAGCGGATACATGTACACAATAGTTGTTGTAGAATTCTTAGAATTGTGTACAGAATGATGGACTGGGCTGTAGATGATTTAGAATTGACTGACAAAGCTGTATAACAACTATTAATAATTATTATTATTGTTATTATTGTAATTTATAATAATTGATATCTGGAGTAACTCTAAAATCCTGAGGCAACTAAACAAAAACATATTGTATGTAAATAACTGCAAAAGTGCTTGCGCAGATTGCGAGTGGTTGCTAAGGTTTTTCTAGGCTGTTGCTATGATATTCCAGGTGGTTGCTAAGGCATTAGTGGGATGTTGCACACAGTGTTAGGTGTACAGAATTTTTACGGAGTGATTTCTTTGGGGGTCAGCAAGCAGTTGCTTAGGTATTCCTAGGTTGTTGCTATGGTTTCCCAGGTAGTTGCTAAGGCATTAGTGGGATGTTGCACACAGTGTTTGGTGTACAGAATATTGACTGAGTGATTTCTTTGGGGGTCAGCAAGCAGTTGCTTAGGTATTCCTAGGTTGTTGCTGTGGTATCCCAGGTGGTCACTAAGGCATTAGTAGGATGTTGCACAAGGTGTTTGGTGTACAGAATATTTACTGAGTGATTTCTTTGGGGGTCAGCAAGCAGTTGCTTAGGTGTTTCTAGGCTGTTGCTATGGTATCCCAGGTGGTCACTAAGGCATTAGTAGGATGTTGCACAAGGTGTTTGGTGTACAGAGTATTTACTGAGTGATTTCTTTGGGGGTCGGCAAGCGGATGCTAAGGTGTTTCTAGGCTGTTGCTATGGTATCCCAGCTGGTCGCTAAGGCATTAGTAGGATGTTGCACAGACTGTTTGGTGTACAGAATATTTACTAAATGATTTCTTTGGGGGTCGGCAAGCAGTTGCTAAGGTGTTTCTAGGCTGTTGCTATGGTATCCCAGGTGGTCGCTAAGGCATTAGTAGGATGTTGCACAAGGTGTTTGGTGTACAGAGTATTTACTGAGTGATTTCTTTGGGGATGGGCAAGCAATTGCTCTGTTTTTAAAAATGAATGAGAGTCTATGGGAGGAAGTAGGGACAAATAAACGACAAATAGAGGAGTTTGGGGCAGTATGGCTGTGGAGTTGAGTTTGGGGATCTGTCCTGAGTGAGTACAGGCAGTTAGGTTAAAGGAAACAATACGTTTTGAATGGGGCTGGAATAATCTCTTATTGTGTATATATATATATATATATATATATATATATATATATATATATATATATATATATATATATATATATAAACATATTTATGTATAATATCTTTTGCTTGCTGTAGCATTTGTTGTATTTGTACTGTACATTATGCTATAGTGTATATAAAGTTATATTGTTAAAATTTTGAATTACAGTTTTGTTAAGGTCCACTATGCCTGTGAAGTATGTTTGTGCATCAATAAATAAATAAATAAAGTAATTATTGCACATAATATATAAAATTAAGTGATGCCACACTTCTAAACAGTACTGTAAATATTGATAATGCATTATTATTAGCTCTAATAACGTTTCTTGTTTGGCGTATTAGGTTTCACATGCTCCACACAGAAAGCAGAAACCGTGGATGGAGACGTTTTAAATGTTAAGAGGATCAAATATGTAGACGTGAGTTTGCGTGTTATTAATTTTTAATTAATATATTGCCTTTAACGATGTACGTTCACTGAACACTACACTGTCTGTCCACTGTATCAGCTCCACTGACCATATAGGAGCTACACTTACAGACTGTAGTTCATCTGATTCTCTGTATACTTTATTACCCTGTTCTTTAATGATCAGGACCCCCACAGGACCACCACAGAGCAGCTACTTTTAGGGAGGCGGATCATTCTCAGTACTGCAGTGACACTGACGTGGTGCTGGTGTGAGTGGATCAGACACAGCAGTGCTGCTGGAGTGTTTAAACACTGTGTCCACTCACTGTCCACTCTATTAGACACTCCTACTACTTGCTGGTCCACCTTGTAGATGTAAAGTCAGAGACAGTAGCTCATCTGCTGCTGCACAGTTTGTGTTCCTCTAGTTCTTCATCAGTGGACACAGGATGCCGCCCACAGGACACTGCTGTCTGGATAGTTTTGGTTGGTGGACGATTCTCAGTCCAGCAGCAGCAGCAGTCTGATCCACTCACACCAGCACAACACACACTAATCCGCCACCCAAATAGTGCTCTGTGGTGGTCCTGTGGGGGGTCTTTAACTTATACTAATGCTTAGCTAATCAGTAACTCACAGCACTAGTATCTGTAGTTACTGTGGTTACTATAGTTACTCACTGCTTTACTACTATACTTTAAATATATAACGTGAGCTGGTGGTCTAACAGGTGCAGATGCCCAACAGTTTGGAGTACCAGCCTGTGGAGTGTGCGGTTGTGGTTAATGCAGCCGGTGCCAATTCCGGGAAAGTTGCTGAAGTGCTCGGTATCGGACAGGGACCGAAAGAAACTGTGGCTGGCGTTCCGGTACCTGTGGAACCTAGAAAAAGGTAGGAACAGCATAATCTGGAGTTTACCAGTAAACTCTCAGTTTTCTTTGATTGGCGTTTAGTAGAAAGTGGGCAGTCGTGGCCTGAACGATAGAGATCCGGTCTTGTGACCGGAAGGTCGCTGGTTCGATCCCCGGGATCCCCCAGGCCACGACTGAGGTGCCCTTGAGCATGGCACATAACCCCAACTGCTCCCCAGGCGCCGTGGATAGGGCTGCCCACCGCTCCGGGCACGTGTGCTCACTGCCCCCTAGTGTGTGTTCACTAGTGTGTAATGTGTTAAATGCGGAGGTCAAATTCCGCTGTGTACAATAAACACATGTGGCTAATTTGAGTGTCTAAATTCTAAAAAATTCTAAGTGTGATTCTACTTTCTGAAATTAAGTATTGCCCCACACACAAGTTTAGTTTTTCATTTTCAACCATTTGGCTCAATTCAGCCTGACTCATTGAGGAATTGCATGTGGGCGCCCTCTGGTGTTCTGGCGGCACATATAAAACACTTTGAGTGCTGATTGGTTAACATTACTGCTGCTGAGAGCTGATTGGTTAACATTACTGCTGCTGAGAGCTGATTGGTTAACATTACTGCTGCTGAGAGCTGATTGGTTAACATTACTGCTGCTGAGAACTGATTGGTTTACATTACTGCTGCTGAGAACTGATTGGTTAACATTACTGCTGCTGAGAACTGATTGGTTAGCATTACTGCTGCTGAGAACTGATTTGTTAACATTACTGCTGCTGAGAGCTGATTGGTTAACATTACTGCTGCTGAGAGCTGATTGGTTAACATTACTGCTGCTGAGAGCTGATTGGTTAACATTACTGCTGCTGAGAGCTGATTGGTTAACATTACTGCTGCTGAGAACTGATTGGTTAGCATTACTGCTGCTGAGAACTGATTGGTTAACATTACTGCTGCTGAGAGCTGATTGGTTAACATTACTGCTGCTGAGAGCTGATTGGTTAACATTACTGCTGCTGAGAACTGATTGGTTTACATTACTGCTGCTGAGAACTGATTGGTTAGCATTACTGCTGCTGAGAACTGATTGGTTAACATTACTGCTGCTGAGAGCTGATTGGTTAACATTACTGCTGCTGAGAGCTGATTGGTTAACATTACTGCTGCTGAGAACTGATTGGTTAGCATTACTGCTGCTGAGAACTGATTGGTTAACATTACTGCTGCTGAGAACTGATTGGTTAACATTACTGCTTCTTAGAGCTGATTGGTTAACATTACCGAGTGAAGATAAGATAGCATTAGCTACTGAGCTACTGCTGCTGCTGAGTTCTGATTGGTTAGCAGCACTGGTACAGAGTGAAGATTAGATAGTGTTACTGCTACTGAGTACTGATTGGTTAGCAGCACTGCTACCGAGTGCAGATCGGAAGGCAGCATTGTCATTGAGCACTGATTGGTTAGCATTACTGAGTGCTTATGAGTCACTGAGTGCTGATTGGTAGATATTTCTGGTACTAGGTGATGATCTACTCCCTACTCTTAGTTAGTATGTACTCTAACTTATATTATAAAGTATATATTATTGCTATTGTGGCAAAACTAATATAACAAAAATGTCAGAAGTATTAACTTCACAGAGAAAAGAAAAAACATTCTTCTGTTTAATATCATTTTGAACCACATTGTGTTTAATTTGGACTATTTCTGTGTAAAAACTTCCCCGCAGGTATATATATGTGGTGCACTGCCCAGATGGACCGGGCCTGGAGTGTCCATTTCTTATTGACTACTCCGGTTTTTACTTTAGACGAGAGGGTCTCGGAGGAAATTACATCACCGGCATATCTCCAGAAGAGGTATGGGAGTGTTTATAAAAATTTTATTTATTCCTTTGGTCCTTTGTTTGTTCACTTGTTCTTGTTTTGTTCTCTCCTTTTATTTCTTTATTCATTCCTCCTTTCACATTTAAATAGCTTGCTGTCTCTATGTTGTGTTATTCAGTTACCTAGGCCTAGTGATTTATATATATATATATATATATATATATATATATATATATATATATATATATATGGGGTTTAAGAAAATATGGAATATGGGGATATTATGTTTAGTGATACTGTATCGATTCTCAAAAACACAGTATCAATACACAGATTCCTGGCAGACAGTGAATCGTTGTGTTTAAACCTCTGACCACTAGATGGTAGTGTTGTAATCCATTTTCAGCTCCAACATTAACAAGCAGCACAAGGGCGCAATGCTATTGTAAGCATTACAAACCTGTTCATATAGTGGTGTGTTTTAATAGTAGGATTTAAAAAATCCCAGTATATTACTTAGCTTGCAGTATCGCAAAATATTATGATTTATAAAATTGTGATCGCTGTATCACAATACATATTGTATCTCCAGGTTCTTGCCAATTCACAGCCCTACTATATATGTATTTGGACACACTAGCTGTTATTTGCCTACTGCTTTCTTTCTGTGTTATGGAGGTAGATGATTTCGGACGCAGCCCGGGTCAGAGGTGTCCCAGCATGAATAACATGAAAGTGGTCCTAACTGAGAGGTTATTTATTGATTTGTTTGTTTTCCTGTGGCAGGCGGAAGAACCGGACAACAGTAACCTGGAAGTGGACTATGATTTTTTCCATGAGAAGGTCTGGCCGCTCCTCTGCCATCGGGCTCCCCCCTTTGAGTGCCTGAAGGTGAGCGAGGTGGACGTTTTCACGAGCAGTGTATTGGTTTTCAGAGTTACCTGTCTCTGCAGACACCGCACTGCTTATGTCTCCCGGCGTGACCCTTTAGTGTTTTAGTGCTTTCTAGTGCTTGCACAGTGGATAAGTGTGTTTTATCCCCCGCCCCAGGTGTCAGGAGCGTGGGCAGGATATTACGACTACAACACGTTCGACCAGAACGCCATCGTGGGCGTACACCCTCTGGTCAACAACATGTTCTTCGCCACAGGTTTCAGCGGCCACGGGCTCCAGCAATCCCCTGCCGTCGGCCGCGCGGTGGCCGAGCTCATTCTGGACGGAGACTTCCAGACTATTGACCTCAGCGCTTTTGATTTTAAACGCATCCTGCAGAAGAAGCCGGTACTGGAGAGGAACATCTTGTGAGGAGGAAGGTGGTCACCAGGATCCCAGAGCCTCGAGAGCCACGAGATGGTGGTGAATTCGCAGCAGCGCTGTCTATTAGGATCGTCAGTCTCCAACATCTCAGTGATCTGAATGGATCACAGCTCCTGGGGAATTGATTCAGTGCATCATGTCCCTTTTTTTAATTATTGATTTAGAACTATTGATTGATTTTTTTTAAATTATGTTTATAATATGTTGACCGTAGGGCTGTGAAAACTCCACTGGTGATGCCACAACCATCCATGATCTGGAGTCCAAGAGAGCACGATTCTCCTCGCTCTGGACTTCCCTGTGCCAGTGTACCTGTTGGTCAGCTGACATAGTAGTCTAGCTAGTGGCTAACGCAACTCTCAGGGTCCTCTGTATGTGGTAATGTTTATATTTACCACATGTGATGTGTTCTCGGCCCATTTCTCTACACGTGTGTTTTATTTCCACTAAAATTTGGACTAAAACTATTATGGTTGCTACATATGTTCTCACTATGAGGTCAGATCTGGTCGCAAGGCTACAAACCCAACAGAATTAGTGATAAGTGTTCTCCTCCGAGCGTGTTGAGCTGTCCAGCGGAGCTGTCCAAGAGCTGATTGGCTCTACTATTAGGGAGGTGGATCATTCTCAGCACTGCAGTAACACTGACATGGTGATGGTGTATAAGTGTGTGTTGGGCTGGTGTGAGTGGATCAGACACAGCAGTGCTGCTGCTGGAGGGTTTAAACACTGTGTCCACTCACTGTCCACTCTATTAGACACTCCTACTACTTGCTGGTCCACCTTGTAGATGTAGAGTCAGAAACAGTAGCTCATCTGCTGCCCACAAGGATGCTGTCCACAGGACACTGTTGTCTGGATAGTTTTGGTTGGTGGATGGTTCTCAGTGACACTGACGTGACGTGGTGCTGGTGTGAGTGGATCAGAGTGTTTAAACACCTTAGAGTCACTGCTGGACTGAGAATCGTCCACCAACCAAAACTATCCAGACAGCAGTGTCCTGTGGGCGGCGCCCTGTGTCCACTGATGAAGAACTAGAGGAACACAAACTGTGCAGCAGCAGATGAGCTACTGTCTCTGACTTTACATCTACAAGGTGGACCAGCAAGTAGTAGGAGTGTCTAATAGAGTGGACAGTGAGTGGACACAGTGTTTAAACACTCCAGCAGCAGCACTGCTGAGAACGATCCACCATTCAAATAATTCCTGCTCTGTGGTGGTCCTGTGGGGGTCCTGATCATTAAAGAACAGAGTAATAAAGTATACAGAGAATCAGATGAACTACAGTCTGTAAGTGTAGCTCCTGTATGGTCAGTGGAGCTGATACAGTGGACAGCGTGTGTAGATACAGGGTGGTTATTGTAATGTTATGTCTGGTCTGTGTCTGAGTTCTTGTTATTATGTCTAATCTAACGTGCAGCTCACTTACTGTCCAGCACAGACAAAACAAGAGCTAGCGAAAGAGGTTCATCAGAAGTTTTCTAGAGAAGACAGAGTGGTGTATTCATTTAGGATGAATAGAGAGTTTACTGATTATAAATTCCATCAGTCAGTTTAATTCACGGCTTTAAACCGGCTGTTCTTCGGTGCGGAAGAACAAACAGTAGCATTGACTTCATTAGAGTTGCATATTATCTCTGTGTAATGATCCGTTTCCACATTATTCCTCGTTCTTTGAGGCTTTACACTATAATTGATATCATTTACATGTAATGGAGTTTGCAGTGGAAGCCTGTCTGTATAATAACATCGTTTTATAAGAAGATTCTTTTGATGAATCCAATGCATCCATGAAAGAAATAGCAGATGTTTGCTGGCGATCGTGCCATCCAGCATCTCAGCTTCGAAGGATTCGAGTGTTGAATGAAGTGCAATGGATGCATTTTAGCATCACAACCTCATGATTCAGCTTTTAGGGAACAAAATCTGATCCATAAAACAACATAAGAGCTCAAACTGATGAAGAAGCTGTTTATTTCTTTGCCTTCTTTGCGAACATCTCCTTGATGGACACGGATTTACGTTTCTGTCCTGTACAGAGAAAAAGCAACACCAAATAAATTAATTATCCGAAACAGCATGATGTGGGTTTATCCATCAACACAGACAGAAAGATTATTCTCCAGTTACCTGGAGTTAAACAGGATTTTTTCTTTACTGTGTCTTTGCAAATCAGATTTGGGTATTAGTTCAAAGTTTGGGCACACCTACCCAGGCTTCTCTTATTTGTACTATTTTAATAGTAATACTATTAATGTGTAACTGTGAGTAGAACAAAACTATAGAATAAGAGGTATGGAATGATTCCTGGAGCAGAATAAAACATCTGGTTGTGTTTAAAGAATGTTTAGAGGGTCTTTTAGAAATGAGCTCATTTGCTCTGATGCAGGTTTACATACTTTGAACATTCTGACCAGCAGCTTCATGAGGAGCCACATGAGCTGCTTCTCTAACAGGACTGAAGAAGATAGTGTAGATGCTGAGATCTTGTTCTGATAAACAGGTTTGGAGGTTTTATAGCTCTTATAAAAATATACATTCTCATTTTTACATTTAAATACAGTCAGATGTTGGTTTTAGAGATATTTCTGTACATGGGCACCAACTTCAACTTGTCTTCAACATGTTAAGATCTAAACGTTTTTATAATTATAAACACACATATCTGGTTAGTTAGGTGTGCCCAAACTTTTGACTAGTTGTGTATCTGCATGGGTTGCTGGGGTTAGGATGTAGGCGTCCCCAGTACTTCTGCCGACTGGGGGTCTTTGTTGCGAGTGACAACAATTGTCACTGCAAATGTGGTTTGAATCCAATTTGCAGAAATTGGACTTGTGTGGTATTTTGCTCTTCACACTATCAAAAAATTAATCTGGACACAATCTGGATATACCAGAAATCAGATTGGGTCTGGCAGTCTGAACAAGGCCTAAGACTATATAATATAATATAATATAATATAATATAATATAATATAATATAATATAATATAATATAATATAATATAATATAATATAATATAATATAATATAATATAATATAATATAATATAATATAATATAATATGAGCTCTGGCTGCTTATTATGGTGACTGCTAAAGTAGTACCGGTTAATTTGCTTCCCAGAAACTTCTGTAGCCCGACTAGGAGAACATATGTAACTGTGTTGGTTTTTGTGACATCACAAAAACAATGAATTTAAAGAAGGTGTTTCTGTTTGTTTTTAAATATCATTACTGTCCAATGAAAAAGAAGTATCTCCAAAATTGCAACTTTACAGGAGAGACCAAAAATGACAATTTTCAATGCAAGTCAGTGGAACCAGAATTTTTTCCAAGCTTGTTTGGAGCACTTCAATTGGTCCATTCATCATGAAATTGTCATACAGTGTAAGTGCCCAATGGCGTGTTCAAATGATGTAGAAAACGGAGAAAAATGGAGATGTTTTGCAATGTTTTTCATTAGACAGCGACGATATGGAGCATTTAAGTTTTACACCCAGAAGAACAGTTGAGTTTTCCATGATATGAGTCCTTTAACACTATCCCTACAGCCAGTTTCGGGACGAAGCTCACCTTTGCTCTCAGTCTGGCTGCTGCTGGGGTCTTTGGAGTGCTTCGCGTAGGCGGCTTTCATTCTCTGAATGTTTCTCTTGCTGACGACGTCGTGATCCACGATGGGACGAGGGTAATCTTTTCCCACAATGCACCCCGCTTGCTGCTGGACGCTCTTAGGCGATTTCCATGGTTCGTATATGTACTCAGGTGGGAATTTCTTTAAGACTGGAAGGTATTTCCTGGAAGATAATGTTCAAATGTGTTTTATATATATATATATATATATATATATATATATATATATATATATATATATATATATATATATATATATATAATTTGGGTAAACAAAAAGCTTGCAGCAGCAACTATGTGAAGACCTCCAAAATCTCATGTAAGAGTTGTGCAAATCTATGGAGCTAATTGGCTCTTTGGTAATGTTGGGGATGGGATGAGAGCCAAACCAGAAACCCAACCTGACCTAAATTCAAACTAGCATAAATAAATGAACATGGGGAAAAGAATCTGTGACTCGCGACAGTATCAGAGCACGTTCTGATCCTAGACAGAACCAATTTGCATGGTTAAATAGTTGTAATGGAAAAGCTGGCGAAGAGCCATTTATGGTTGGATACACTATATGGACAAAAGTTTTGGGACACACCTCTTAATGACTGAATTTTGGTGTTTCATTCAGTACCATTGCTACAGGTGTATATAGTCAAGCAGCTAACCATGCAGTGTGTCTTTATACACATCAGTAAAAGAATGGGCTCACTGAAGTCCAGGGTGGTCTGTAATAGGAATCATTTCTTTCCTCCTAGATGTTCCACCATCAGCTGTGAGGGCATTATTAAAGTGGCAGCGTTTAGGAATCATAGCAACTCAAAAAGGTGCAGTTATAGAGTGGGGACTCCAACACCCTGCTGATCAGCTGCATGGAGGCCTCGCGTCACTGAACACAATGCTGAGCATCAGATGGAGTAAAGCGCTGCCACTGGACCCGTGTTCTGTGGAGCAATCAATCACACTTCTCTATCTATCGTCTGATGGACGATTCTGGATTTGCAGAATGCCGGGAGAACATTACCTGCCTGACTGAACTGTGACTACAAAGTTTGGTGGAGGAGGGATGATGCTATGGGAGTGTTTTCCAAGGATGGGCCGAGGACCCTTAGCTCCAGTGAGGGGAAATCCTGATGCTTCAGCAGACAAAGACATTTTACATTGCCTATACATTTAGAATGAGACGTCATACAAGCTCCTGTGGGTGTGAGGTCCATATAGTGTGTAGGCTTTAGGGCTTTAATGAGCGCTAAGAGTAAGTATAATTCAGTCTTAATAATAGTTCATATATCAGCATTTTGGCAAAATGTTCCATTATTTCATATACGTATATATTTATATATGATATACAAAACAGACCCTTACTTGATATAGTCCCCATTTTTATCAGTCTTCTTCCCAAAGGCGATGGGGGAGTAGACTTTGAAGTACTGGTGAAAGAAAGCACTGGCCGAGAGCCACTGCCAGTTCCCAGCGTTCAGTGACCAGTCGGCGTCCAGCAACAACTCCTCAAACACCTGGAGAACAAGCAGAAATCAGAAACGATTAAAAAGAGGAATATTTCTCATTACACAGTTTTCTTCTCTTTTAGTTTCCTCCCAAACTAACAGAACGATCTTAAAGAGAAAGGTTCCAAACATGCTTATGGCTTTAAAGGGCCTTAAAAAAAAAAATAGTTTTCTTGAGTTTAATGTAGTATCTACACACTGATGGAGTTTCAAAACACCTATATGGTCCATATTATAGACAGTATCAATGAGTCTGTGGTCACAAACACTGATGTATTTCCAGATTTCCATCTATTAAGCTAAAATCAGGTCAACACCAGCCATTCATGGGGACGATACAGGAGAACTGATCAATACAGAGCTCATTTACACATACCAGTCTTAAAAACACCAACAGCCTGTTTACTTTTAAGAGAAAAGACTGGTTTTGGTACATTAACCTACACATTTTTGGAAAATGTTGAAAGAACGTTAATAAAAGATTCTTTACATTCACATTTACAAAAATGGTTCTTCAAGGAATCCATCCATTAAAAGTTTCTTCAGAAATCCAAACTGATCCCTAACTTCCAGCCCACAACGTTGCTTTCCACTACATTGTCTGACTACATTTGTCCTGTAGACCTTCCAACACTGACCTTCTGACCCTCCTCCCAGCTAATCCACAGGTCTCCACGGGTCAGGAAGCAGGCCACAGCGTGTCTGGCGAGGTGATGAATCCAGCCCTCCTCCCGCAGCTGCGTCATTATAGCATCGATAAATGGAAAGCCTGTGCGAGCCTGAATGAACAGAGATGGAGTTTTAATACAGTTACAATATTAATACAAGCAAGTAAGTAATGCTTTTACATACATCAGTGTGTTTATTTAACCCTTTCCAAGCTTCTCCTTGTGGATCCAACCCTGTATGCCTCATTCATGTACAGATGCTTAACACTGAAGTTGTTGAAATCTACCGTCTGGAAAGGGTAACGGAGCCATTGCTGAGGCTCTGGGACTCCAGTGAACCACAATGAGAGCCATTACCCACAAAAGGAGAAAACCTGGAACAGTGGTGAACCTTCCCAGGAGTTCCAGCCTACCAAAACTTCAGCAAGAGAGCATCAATGACTCATCCAGGAGGAAAGCAGATGAAGACCTTTATTAAGATTAAAGATTAAAGACCTGAAGGCCTCACTTGCCTCAGTTAGGGTGAATGTACACAATCCCACAATAAGAAACATGCTGGGCAAAAATAACAGCCATGGAAGACTCACAAGGCACTGCTGAACAAGAGGAACATGAAGGCTCGTCTCACATTTGCTAAAAAACATAATTAACTTCTGGCGTGAAGCGACTGCTGCATTTCACTATAAGAACATCATATCAGCAGTGAAACATGGTGGTGGCAGCGTGATGGTCTGGGCAAGGGCGTAGGAGCGGGTTTGACATTGGGGGGGCACACATTTACTAATCAAAGCCCACCCTATCCCCTAAAATATTACCTATAACCTGATCCCACTGTAGATAAGGTAGTAAATCACTGTATGTATAGTGACGTAGAACAACATTTGTGGAATTAAGGTAAATCGCAAATAAACAAAATACAACATTATGCGCACGTGTTTATTATTAGATAAATCTAATTAAAGACCACTTTACAAACTAAACTAGATACTACACATTACATGGTACTGTTGTTAGATAACTTTTTAATTATACATGCAAAGTCTGGATTTTATATATATATACATGAAATTACAAAAAACTGTATATTAAGGTTTCCTGACTGGACAAGACTAACATTAATGTTAGACAGTAAGGCTGTGTCCCAAACAGCACCCCCTCTGGAACATTACATACTGCACTACTGAAAGCACTTCTAAAGATGGCGTCCTTTTATTAATTTATTAATTAATTAATTTTATTTATTAATTTTATTTTTTTATGCATTTAGTGTAGTAGCAGTCTGCAGTTAGGGGGCGTGGCCAGAGAGTAATGTAACTTTATGTTTCAGAGTGCTTTCTGACTAAAGTTAATATAAACGTTAGCTAACCCAAACCCTCCTAGTCTGTTACCATAACAACGCATTATACTAAAGCTGTTTTATTACAGTATATATGGTCATCACTGCTATTCATTGCTCTCATCACTGACCTCGCTTTTAAAAGTTGGCACAAGCTACCCCACGCTCACCCCCCAACCTAACAACCAGAGCCCGTTGCTAACACACAGCGAGTGAATTCAAAATAAAAGTTTTTAAACAATACTTTAAAAGGAAACACTGACTCCT
This sequence comes from Megaleporinus macrocephalus, assembly GCA_021613375.1. NCBI lineage: Eukaryota > Metazoa > Chordata > Actinopteri > Characiformes > Anostomidae > Megaleporinus > Megaleporinus macrocephalus. The sequence continues at coordinate 6,751,290 of CM038720.1, read as the reverse complement.
TTTTCTCCAAGTGGAATTCTTTTCTGTCATATATTGAATCGCTCTCAACATTGCCTACCAATTAAATATTTATATTTTTTTATAATATACATCAGTCTTAGAAAATTTGGTTACTTTATTAGTATTTATTTATTTATTTATGTTGTTGTTGTTATTATTATTGCTTATTGTTTTTATTCTTAACGGTATGTTCTTATATTCATTTGTTTTTGTGTATAAATGCTGGGGGATAGATGTGTTTGTCTTCGTATTGTCCTTTAGTCATGTTGGTTAGTATGTTTGTCTTTGTGTTTGTGTAGGGGGGGGGGGTGCTGTGTGGGGTTTGTTTGTTTCTCTTTGTATTTTGTTTGTTAAATTTGGAGGGGAAAAAAGGAAGAAAAAGAAAAGAAAGCATCAGACCAGAATTTACTGCCAATGTTATCATCGTATTTCACTGTGATTATTTTCTCTTTGAATAAAAATATTAATAAAAAATAAAAAATAAAAAGTTTTTAGACATTTTCTACTTTTCTGTGGTTTCACTTATGGATGGGACAAATTACCTGTTTCTGATATTTGGTGGGACACAACAACCCCCCCATCCCCCCAGTTCCAACGCCAATGGGTCTGGGGCTACTTTGCTTCTGCAGAACCTGGACGACTTATCAGAATAAATGGAACAACAAATTCTGCTCCATCAGAAAATCCTGAAGGGGAATCTCCGTCTATCAGTTTGTGACTTAAACCTCAAGCGCAGTTGGGTTATGCAGCAGGACAATGATGCTTAGACAAGTCCAACTCTGAACGGCCTAAAAGAAACTAACTAAAAGGTTCTGGAGTGGCCGAGCCAAAGTCCTGACCCCAATCTCAAAACCAGTTCATGCTGGAAAAACCCTCAAATGAATTCCTCCACAAGACTTGTTGCACATTATTGCAAACGCTTAATTATTTTTTTTACATTGATTTTGAATACATTTTATTCTTTAAGTAATGGAATGATCGTTTATTGATGCCAAGTAGATGATCTAAAACATTTAAATGTAACAAATGAACAAAAATAGAAGAAATTGGGGCAAAATCATTTTTCACAGTACTGTATTTGGCTTCATGTGACCTACAGGGGAGGACAATATGAAGATGCCACTGTTGTGATAAATTACGTCACAATACGTTATATAATATGATACAGCATATCAGGGGCATTGGTGTAACTTATTCAACTCGCCTCCCTCCATGCAGCAAGGTACTCTGGATTCCTGTCCCAGTCCACCTGCACACAGTTCGGGTTGCCTTCCATTTTACTGAAGTTTGGAATTCCAACACCTGCCGTGTAGAAGAACTCTCTCCACAACAGCTGGCCATGCAGGGACACCGGGGGAGCGGAGTGCTTCTTCTGTAAAGAGATGCTAATGGTTTGATACGAGTAGAATAAGGACACACAGTGTCAATCATGCAAAGCACCACTCTGCACTACTCTAAGCTCATCTCCACTGCCTAGTTATCATTACGCCAACCAGGTGAACTCCTCCCAGTCAAACTGCAGCACTGAGTGTAACCTGTGTTTCCGTACTTACATCCCCTTTATATCATATACACAATTTTTTTAAAATGTATATCATATATCAAAAATATTATTTGATGAATTTGTTTGATAACATCATGCATTTCTTAATTCTTTCAAGCTGTATTTACCACTAAAATCCTCTGGGGGCAGATTTAAAGTAGCATTAGGCAAGAATTGGGATTTTTTGCCTCTGGGGTCCCCCAAAGATACATGTTTCATCTGGTTTTAGCACCATAAGACTAATGTTGGGTCTATGGTCTAAAAGGAATAACTCACTCACATCATCTAGCCCACTCATAGTCTGGGCAATGTTTTCGTGGCATTCTCTGGACCCACTCGTCCATGTGGAAGACACTCTCAACCCATTTGGGTACAAGTCCATCCTTGCAGATCACGTACACCCTACATGCTGATTGTCTTCTCTGGGGCGGATGGGATCTTCCAGCAAGACAATGCAACACGTCACACCTCAGTCCCACATTGGTTGGAAGAGCTGACCAAGACTTCTAAGTACTCTCTGGGACCCCTAATTCCCCAGACTTGAACCCATCTGTGGGACCACCTGGATGGTGGTGTTTGCTCTATGGGTCCTCCTCCATGCTCCCTCCAGCAGCTGTGGGATGCATGGGTCAGCATGGCTCCAGATACCTGTGACCACCTACCAGGACCTTATTGAGTCTCCCAGTTCATCTAGTTGCTGCACACGACGGTCACTCTGGAAATTATCTGGTGGTCATAATAATGTGACTTCACTGTGTATTACACAAACACACCCTTATACCTAGAACTGACCTAGGCCAACATAGAGGCCACACAGACACTGGAAAAGCATGCAATTTCACACGGGGAGGGCCCTAATAGCCCAGCCGGGGTATCAAACCCAGGCGGCAGCACGGCCCACTGCCCCACTGTCCAAATTTAGCAGCAGAAAAATGCAAGGTGATGGAAACCTGGCTAATATATCATACAAAAGCTACTTGAGGGCTTCTAGCACCCACTGGTGGAGAATCTTCAGCATGCTACACATAAGTGAGCATGTGTTATAAGCCAGGTCCATGAGGTACTGTTGTATTTAGTATTGTAGCTCCTGGAGTAAAGGCTTTAGCTTACCCCTTGGTACACCTCAGCCAGGCGCCACCAGAACCTACGTGCAGATAGGCAGCCAAATTTGACGTATGGGCTGAGGACGGTGGTGCTGGGGGCGAGGGAGTTGGGGGATGTCTGGGGTTTCTCGAAACTGCACACCCAGCCCTGAAACACAGCAAACAGCAAACACACTTGATTAAATGCTCCAGTCAGGCCTTCAGTCTTCTGTGACCTGGATTTGCAGGAGAAGCAGATTTGTGGGGTTGAGATCTATTGAGGGAGATGAATGAAATTCTGGGGAGGTTAAGCTGTAATTTATGGTTCTTCAAGCGTGTGTGTGTGGTTGTGTGTGTACTTTCTAGAGTTACCGTTCGTTGCATGAATTCGTCCAGTCTGCGCAAAGCTTCCTGCTCTCCTCCTGGGTAAAGATCTGGTCCCAATGTGGAGGAATCCTTGCCAAGCTCCTTCAGCGTTGGAATCCCGTACTTCTCATCATGGTTCTCTGAGGTCGGAGTTGACACACCTAGGTGGACAAATAAAGAACTATAGCAGAGTTTTATTCACAAACCGTATGTGCATTTAACGAAATATCTGTTGTGAAAAATCAGTTATGTGAAGAAGCTTTAGATGACGTAGGCTACTGTGATTAGAATCTACATCGAAAATCAGCAAGATGGAGAGATTTAACTGGGCTTCTGCTTTAAATAGATCATTTTTATGAGTCACCTTCCACCTTCACAAAGCTAAAGTTGACTTCTTATCTCAATTTCTGAGTTTCACCACTGCTCAGTACTTCAGCTAAATCAAGATTGCTGCTGAAGGAACTGAACACCTTCATACAATGTCTGGGGCGTCCAGGAGAAATCTGGAACTACACTTTGTTCTTCAAACTGGATCAAGATCTGATCTACTTCTCTCACAATAACATATTCATGTTACTTTGTATTGTATGTATGATTATTTACATCTGTTCTAATCAGATCTGCTGTTCTTACTGGTGGACATACACTTATTGATCAGATAAAGGCTTTTAAGCTATCAGCTTAGGTTCCTCAGGGGTTTTACTCAATGGTAAAAGAAGGAGGAGCTCAAAGGAAAAGAAGTGGAAGTAATAAAAAAGTAGTTTTTTTGATAAAGCCAAACTAAAAAGTGATGTTATATTGTGTTAGCAAGAATTCTGTGTAATTTGTTATAGCTTTTGAAGCTGAAAATGAGCAACTTAATGACTGTCTTGAATGAAGATTGAATAAATTGCAGGTGCTCTCAGACACAGTACTGTATATATAATACTTTTCTATATAATGCAGGTGTGGAAAAGCTGCATGTTAGATCTGCAGGTTACATATCTTGAATAAAACATGAAGCTAATGTCCACAAAGATACACGTTGAGTCACATTATTATGACCACTTTGGACAGTGGCAGCGTTGTGGTCTGGGCAATGTTTTCGTGACATTCTCTGGACCATGTGGAAGACACTCTCAACTGATCTGGGTCTAAATCCATCCCTGCAGATCACATACACCATAGGATCTTCCAGCAAACGAGAACCCAATTGAGCATCTGTGGGACCACCTGAATGGTCGTGTTGGCTCTATGGATCCTCCTCCACGCTCCCTCCAGAAGCTGAGGGATGCACTGCAGTCAGCATGGCTCCAGATACCTGTGACCACCTACCAGGACCTTATTGAGTCTCCCAGTCAGTCTATATATATATATATATATATATATATATATATATATATAAATAACACGGGGGAAAGTTCTACCTTTCATATCATCTCCAGTTGGTGCAGGTACTGGTCTTTTTGGTGGACCAATGGTTTTTAGAACGGTCTGGAAGCGAACGTAGGTCAAAGGAGGTTTTCCATTGTTCTCCTCAATGATTCTGTCAATGAAACAGGAAGAAACAATATAACTGAGTGTCTCCTCCAGGGTCTACTGACAATTACTAACACTCTAACAGCACAAGGTCTAACGACAGGTTACCTGTCAGAGTTGTAGAGAGTGTGGGAAACTTTAGTTATGACTCCTACACCATGCTGCTTGGCCAGGTCCATCACTTCTTTGTCCCGTTTCTGACTGTAAGGCTCCGTGTCAACCTCAAAGGTCAAACGTGTAATTTTCCACTCCTTAAAGAGGTTTGGGAAAACTTCACTGGGAACGCCTCTCACAACGAACAGCCTGGAAGGACGAGCACAAGTTTGGAACCTTCAGTGTAGTCAGAATATATATATATATATATATATATATATATATATATATATATATATATATATATATATATATATATATATGAACTGGAGTCCATTTGATTCACTGCATACATTGTTTATCCATTTCACCCTGTTCTTTAATGATCAGGACCCCCACAGTGTGTGTTGTGCTGGTGTGAGTGTATCAGACACGGCAGTGCTGCTGCTGTTGGAGTGTTAAAACACCTCCTCAGTGTCACTGCTGGACTGAGAATCGTCCACCAACCAAAACTATCCAGACAGCAGTGTCCTGTGAGCGGCGTCCTGTGTCCACTGATGAAGAACTAAAGGAACACAAACTGTGCAGCAGCAGATGAGCTACTGTCTCTGACTTTACATCTACAAGGTGGGCCAGCAAGTAGTAGGAGTGTCTAATAGAGTGGACAGTGAGTGGACACAGTGTTCAAACACTCCAGCAGCAGCACTGCTGTGTCTGATCCACTCACACCAGCACAACACACACTAATATACTACCACATCAGTATCACTGCAGTGCTGAAAATCATCCACCACTTAAATAGTACCTGCTTTGTGTTGGTCCAAGGTATAGCAAGGAAAAACAAGTCTCTGAAACAGGACCTTTATAGGAGTCTTTACTTTTAATGTCAGGCAATGGAACCAGAATTTTTTTCCAAGTGATTTTGGAGCATATCTATTGGCCCATTAACCATTGGTGCGTTTAAATGATGAAGAAACAAAAAATATACACAAAAATTGAGATACAAGTTTTTCTTTGGAAAGCAATAATATTTATATCCGAGGGAAAACATGTATCTTCATTTTTGCCTATTTGTATTTCTATATATAATTTAAATACAACAGCTACTGTACATAGTGTAAAAATCTCATGATGAACGGATTCTGAGTGGAAAAGATTCATGATTCCTGATGGAATAATTCTGGTTCCATTGACTTCCATTGAAAGCAATGAAATGTAAAGTAAGGTCATTGAAAGTAAAATATATAGAAAAGATAAAATAAAATATGTTGCCTACACTGAATATAATACTAGTACCTGTGTATCACAATACTGTGTTGTATTGAGTTGCTTCTCCCACCTGTAACCCTCACTACACACTGAACTGCTTTTATACCTTGAGCTGAGCTTCTTCAGACTGCAGTCCAGGTCTTTGAGGGCTTCTACTAGAAATCTCCATCTGTTGATGCCCACTTGTGCGTTCTTGGGGAACCAGGGATCCAGTATGAAGATAGGGTAGATGTGCTCGCAGTCGTGTAAGGCAGCCTTTAAAGCAGGGTTGTCGTGCAGGCGAAGGCCTTTCCGGAACCAGTGAATGCACTTGTGCTTCATGCTTTACCTGAATGGAAAATCCACAGAAACTTTAAATCAGATACTGAGAGATATTTCAGTGTGTTGAGGAGATGCATCAGTGGCCTGAGCCAGTTACAGCACAGGCATGACTTTAGAGCCAAAATAGCAACTGGTTTACAAAATGTAAATGAAGATATGAAAACAGAGTTAAAGCTTCTACTTACTTTACAAAACAAAGCTGGATTAGATTCTGTTCTTGGTGGGCATGTGTGCTGCTCTTGCTCTTTTCCTGCTGTTACAAAACAGGGGCTGAGCACGAGGGGCGGAGTTACAGGTGCACGTGATACAGATGTAGCCAATTGAGCACAAGCCTAGTTTAAAGAACAGACTGGGACGTTCATATAGCCTTTCCTTGTAATTTCAGTCAACATAATTATTTTCTAATAATTAAATCCAGCTCAGTGCTTACATGTACATCACATGTGTATATATATTTATATTACTGAGCTCTTCATGACGTGGATCACGTGAAGAAATACATCTAACCATGTGACGCTGGTGGTGCCCACAACTAGGATTAGGGCTGAATCTCAAATGGCTCACTACTCCCTATGTAGTGTGCTATGCGAGTTATGAAGTTTTGGCTTCTACACATGAATATTTACTTTATATCCAGTATTGACTTGTGCACAGTTTAGATACAGTAAGTATTAAGACCTACGAAGTGCACTAAGTAGGGAAGCAGGAGCGAATCGAGATTCTGCCTAGGACATGCAGTGAAATAGAATATTTAATGTATTTATTTATGTATGAATAATTCCTTTTTTATGTCGGCCCACCTTGTGTTTTGTGGTGTTTTTTACTACTACTACTATTATTATTATTATTATTATTATTATTATTATTATTATTATTATTATTATTATTATTACTGTTATTATTATTAGTAGTAGTATTAGTAGTATTGTGACATTTGTAAAAGTGTGAAGTATCATAATATATTTCAAAATATGCTGGTCAAGTTATTTTTTTTAAGTTTGAACATGAAATTAATCGATATTTTTATGTAAAAAAAAATTAAAACGTCATTTAAAAATTTGCTCTCGCGCAGAAACCGTTTATGTGAACGCGCCCCGCTGCGGTGACGTATCGCGCTGTGATTGGCCGGTTTGCGCGTGGAGTGTGATGGCGGCGGTTGCAGAGGAGAAGGAGCCGAAGCGGCTGAAAGTGGATTCATGTAGCGGCGCAGAAGGCGATGATGGCGGGCGGGAGGCTAACGGCGGTGCCGCGGCGCTCAGCTCGTTATCCAGCTTTAAAACAGAGCAAGTTCTGCGAGACTCTGCGCGGGAGAAGATCATTTTTGTCCACGGAAAGGTGCGGCGGGGGAGGGAAAGCTAACCGGCTAACCTGCTTTCACATTCTCCAACTTAATGTTCAAACTTTTGTGGTCCACCTTAAATAGAGCAGCAAGTAACTGTGACGCCTGAGACGCCAGAGTGGAACCACTGCTCCATTTAAGGTGGACTGGGAAAATTCATACATGTAGCAAACAAATAACCGACTTCATATTCGTTACTGAACACTGACTAGTTTCATCTCTGGGATGTAAACACAACCATTTGAGCGACTTTTAATCTGAGAAGGTTCACTGTAGAGAAACATAGTGTATAACCTTTTTATTTACTATCAAAACCTTCAATTAACCTACACGTCCTTGTACACCAGTCAGCCGTAATACTTAAAACCACCTCCTTTTATCTACCCACGTTGTTTTATCAGCTCCACTAACCATATAGGAGCTCCACTTACAGACTGTAGTTCATCTGATTCTTTGTATACTTTATTACCCTATTCTTTAATGATCAGGACCACCACAGAGCAGATACTATCAGGGAGGCGGACAATTCTCAGCACTGCAGTGATACTGTCATGGTGGTGTTGTGTTGGTATGAGTGGATCAGACACAGCTGTGATACTGATACATGACGGACTAACAGAACACTAACTGTGCAGCAGCAGATGAGCTACTGTCTCTGACTTTACATCTACAAGGTGGACAGCAAGTAGTAGGAGTCTCTAATAGGGTGGACAGTGAGTGGACACTCCAGCATCACTGCTGTGTCTTATCCACTCACACCAGCACAACACACACTAAAACTCCGCCGTCACTGCAGTGCTGAGAATGATCCACCACTTAAATAGTACCTGCTCTGTGGTGGTCCTGAAGAGTAACCCTAAAACTATTGTTAAACATTGTTTTGATCCTCGTGCATCATTTTCATTAACATTTCATGCAAGACGTTTTTGTGCGGTTAGATGTCTCGTTCTATTCATCACTGCTGTGAGCAATTCCTAGAACAAAGCCTCAAACATCAAACAGCTCTAAATGACGTACATCACCTTTTAATGTTGATGGATTTCTCCTTTAAAGTGTTTTACAGATATCAGGTACACTCAGTATAAAATGAAGGTTAAAGATTTAAGTACAGATTTAAGTCCCGACATGTTTGATGAGAAGTGTCACTTTTAATGGGCCATCAATTCCTGTTGGCTTTTAAATAGGTTCACTAGTGAGCTTCGTGGTCACCTTTGCTTGTATCCCACTAGATGGATGAAAAGGAGGCCGTTATCATCCTGGAGAAAACGCCAATCAGGCAAGACACGCTGGGAGAAATGCTGAAGACCAGCTCCCTCAAGCTGGAGATGAAGAACGACATCTACAGCACCTACCATCTCCAGGCTCCCGCTCATCTGAACGGTAGGAGCTGAACAGTTTACTTTCCTGTTCAGTTCAATTAAATCTGGCATTAAATCAAACCAATACTGAGACCACAGAACGCCACAGTAGGTGACATGAATTTACACTTTACATAACAGGGAGGTCTCCAGTCAGACTTGGGTTCTTTCAGTTCAGCAGCTGTGAAGAGGTTATAAACAGGGCCCAGTATGTGGTGATCACTTTATCTCATTCAGTTTATACAAGCAAGTATAAAAATGAACTCAACCTTATGGACTCTCTCGGTTGACTTTATGTGACATCCAGTAGGGCTGTGTATTGGCAAGAACCTGGAGATACAATACGTATCGTGATACAGCGGTCACTATTTAATATTTCATGATTAGGGCTGGGTGATAACTTTATTTTCTACCGAAAACAGAATCGCTAAACCTATTTCCCACTATGAGTTCTTTCCTCAGCCCGAACTTAAAGGGCCAGCAACAGCCTGCTTAACACAGTGTCTGTATGTGAATACTGTTCATACAAATACTGCCATATATATATATATATATATATATATATATGTGTGTGTGTGTTCTATACAGTTCTGAAATGTTCAATTGTACATTTGTCTATTTGTCTAAAAAATCTGAGGATAAAAAAACTATTTAAGAAAAAAATTACATTTTGAATATCTTCATAAAAAGTAAATAGTGATGTGATTTATATTGCGATATATATTGATATAGACTAATATGAAAAAAAAGATATCATGATAGGATTTTTTCCCCATATCGCCCAGCCCTAATCATGATATATTGCGATTTTCAAATCCTGCTATTAAAATACCCACTGTATGAACAGGTTTGCCAATGCTTACAATAGCATTGCGCCCTTGTGCTGCTTGTTAATGTTGGAGTGGAGCTAAAAGGGATAACAACACTGCCAGGAATCTGTGTATTGATACTGTGTTTTTGAGAATCGATACAGTTTCACAAAACATAATATCCCGATATTTTGATATTTTCATACGCCCCTAATGTCCAGTGAGCATTAGCGTTGTACAGTTAATTGTACAGAGAATGCCTAGTTATCTGTGGTTAGGCTGTTGCGTTACTGTCCTTGTGCATGTACGCATGAGTTTCTACCATGTTATGTAGTTCCAATAGGGCGACATCAGACTGGAAAACTACAATTTCCTGAAGGAAACGTAGGATGATTAGGCAGCTTAAGCAGTGCGAGGAACGAAGAATGAATAAACGACAAGTAGAAGTTTGGGTCAGTGTGTTTGGGGATGTGCCCTGAGTGAGTTTGGAGGCTATAGATTTAATGAAATAGGGTGAAAGAAAATATTGAAATATCGAATATGGGGATATTATGTTTAGCGATACTGTATCGATTCTCAAATACACAGTATCGATACACAGATTCCTGGCAGACAGTGAATCAGTGTGTGTTGTGTTTAAACCTCTGACCACTAGATGGTAGTGTTGTAATCTATTTTCAGCTCCACTCCAACATTAACAAGCAGCACAAGGGCGCAATGCTATTGTAAGCATTGACAAACCTGTTCATATAGTGGTGTGTTTTAATAGTACCTCAGGAGGGGAACAAATAAGATTGAAGAACAGTGTAGGATGTAACGAAGGGTTAAAGTGTTAATTGTCTGCACAAGCATTACGTTTAAGATTATATAAAGTGCTAATCAACATTCTGCCTCATCCCCAGAAATCAAAACCACTGTGATCTGCCCAGCAACGGAGAAGCATGTAAAGAAATACATGCATCAGGAGACTTTCCTGATCGAGGAATCCGGGGACGACTATCGCACCATCACTCTTCCATACATCAGCAGTCAGAGCTTCAGTGTTCAGGTCAGTATTGGCTTTGCATCATGTTTCCTGTTATGAGCCATAAGATATTGACTGTAGGGCTGACTGATATTGGGGGATTTAATAAATCAATTTTTTTTTTTTTACATTTATGACCGATTCTCCATTCTGATTAATTTTTTTAGCTCCTGCATAGCGAACAAAGAAAAAAAGAAATCTTAATTCTTTTGTTTTTTATTTAAATGGAAAACGTACATGCGCCAAAATTAACAACAGCGCCATCTAAAACTCCTAAACTTCTCTTTTACATTCATTTTTCATTTTTTAAAGCTTATGTCTTTTGCGATATGAAGAGCCGCCGCCTCCGTTATTGCTTTCCAGCGGTCGCTACTGTTGTCATACGGGGTAATGTAGCTGTCTTTTAGCGGGAGCCTTGGGAGTCGCATTGTTTCAGGCACTGCTCTCGTTCCACAGGGCGTTCGTGTCGAAAGTGCTGTAACTAATTTGTTGAGCTGCAACTTAGATCTGGCCGATAAATCGATTTTATTAATTAATTGGAATTTACAGTTAAGGACGATGTGTTTTATGAAAAAAACTTTTCTCTCAGTTTTAACAACACCCACTTCCTTTTATGGGCTTCCATCGTTCAGAGTGTCCCCCCTCCGGTCCCATTGATTCGGTTTTGCAGCGTCGCCCACGGACCAAACAAGTCCTTGTTGTAAGTTAGGGATGTATATAAAAAATAGATTTTTTGATTCAAATCAATCTTCATTTAAATAATCCGATATCGATTCGTATAAACCAGAGATCAACCATTAAAATTAGCATTCCAGTCCCCCTCCCCCAGAACTTGAAAGCAGATGTCTGGCTACATTTTGGATTCAGAAACCGTGACGCTATATAAACACTAATGTTTTTAGTAATGTAGGTTGAGTGTTCCTTGTACATTTACCACATTAGTTCTCTGAAAATCTCTTTTCATATTCAAACAAAACATATTATTGTAACTGAAATATCCCTAAATGAATCGATATTGAATTGAATCGAATTGGAAATGGAATTGAATTGGGACCTTGTGAATCGGGATCAAATAGATCCGGGGAATCAGTGGCGATACCCAGCCCTACTGTAAGGTTTGTTTGAAAACAGTTGCTTCCAAATGAAGCAGCACAATAAATTTATTCCAGCACTTTAAACGTAGCAAGCAACCGCCCCGGACACATTTTCCAACTGTGTGCCGTATGATAAGAATGGGGCACATTGGAGGGCAATCACACACGCTATAGCATGGTGTCCATATATATACGGTGGGAAAGTTAGGGTTCATTAACATGTTGAAGGTTTAGTTAAAGTATGTGCTTTAACTTTAAAATTTAAATGCAAACAAAATAAAGGTAAAACAACACACCGCTATCACTGAGAGTGATCCAGCTCCCTAATAGTAGCTGCTCTGTGGTGGTCCTGTGGGGGTCCTGATCATTAAAGAACAGAGTAATAAAGTATACAGAGAATCTGATGAGCTACAGTCTGTAAGTGGAGCTCCTGTATGGTCAGTGGAGCTGATACAGTGGACAGTGTGTGTAGATATAAGGAGGTGGTTTTAATGTTATGGCTGATTGGTGTGCATTTAATAAACTTTCAACCAGTTTACTGAGTGAACCAGTTCGTCCTTTACTGGTGCAGAGTATAGCTTTTATTAGGCACAGTGCTGTACTTTATAAGATCTGGTAAAAACATGACTTGCCTGTTTCTGCAGTGGGTGTACAACGTTCTGGAAAAGAAGGCTGAGGCTGACAGGATTGTTTTTGAAGATCCTGATCCGAGTGTAGGTTTCCTCCTGCTGCCAGACTTCAAATGGGACCAGAAACAGGTGGGTGAACTTTATGTATCAGACAGACGGACACCTCAATCTCTCTTTTTATATATATATATATATATATATATGTATGTATATATAGGTCAAAGTGCTTCATCTTCATCATAGATTAGATCCTTACTTTATAGGTAAACCTTACATTTACAGCATTTGGCAGACCCTGTTAGTTTACCTGTACACTGTAAACGAACAGTTTATCTGTACACAGGTAGGTGAAGGTAGTGTTACAGTTTACCTGTACACTGTAAACAAAGGTAGTGTTACAGTTCACCTGTACACAGGTAGGTGAAGGTAGTGTTACAGTTTATCTGTACACAGGTAGGTGAAGGTAGTGTTACAGTTTACCTGTACACAGGTAGGTGAAGGTAGTGTTACAGTTTACCTGTACACAGGTAGGTGAAGGTAGTGTTACAGTTTACCTGAGCACAGGTATGTGAAGGTAGTGTTACAGTTTACCTGTACACAGGTAGGTGAAGGTAGTGTTACAGTTTATCTGTACACAGGTAGGTGAAGGTAGTGTTACAGTTTACCTGTACACAGGTAGGTGAAGGTGGTATAACAGTTTACCTGTACACAGGTAGGTGAAGGTGGTATTACAGTTTACCTGTACACAGGTAGGTGAAGGTAGTGTTACAGTTTACTATTAAAGCCAGAAATGGGCAAATTATCTAATTAGCTGGGTAGTGTTTGAGTAATATCTAATACTGGTTGTACAGTCAGTGATACACTACGCTATTGTAGCTACACCGGATTTACACTAACATTACTCAGCACTGACCTCTAAACAGGTCAGCGTCCTGTCAGTAATGCATTTCACTGCTTTATTTCAATTTTGTTGCACAAATCTAACTAATGTGAGAAGCTGTTGTAGGATTATCCCGAGTAATTGTGCTGATTTGTGTAATGATTGTAAAAGTCCAGTCATTTGATTTAACAGTTGAAAACATGTACTCTCGCTTCCAGCTCGACGACTTGTATTTGCTAGCCATCGTGCATCGCCGGGACAAGAAGAGTTTGAGGGATCTCACAGCAGACGACCTCCCGTTACTGAAAAACATTCGTGAGAAAGGACAGGTGAGCACGAAGGGCTGTGTCCACCTCTGACTGTATAACAGGTTGGGATTTTGGTGATGGTAGTTAATACTGACTGCCAGTATGTGGGTGATCTTAATGTGGGCTTTTTCAGTTCTTTGTCTTTTTTATGTCTCTGTTGCATGTGTATGTGGCTCCTCTGCCTTTGTTGACCAGTAGATGGCAGTGTTGACTTTAATATGTAGTGAGACTGTGCCAAAGTTAATGGGAAATTTCAGTGGTTGAGATTTAGAAGTCAGTATCAGAGTTCTAGAGAAACCTACTGACTGACGTGTTTACTGTGGTGGTGTTAGAAACCAGGGGGTTATGGTTTCACAAATGTAGGCATTGTATTTACCATACAAACCAATAGTGAACGTCTTCTAAGTTCAATATGTAATGCTTATAGTGGTAAAATGCTGGAAAGTCCGCCATGAACGTGTTTTAAAGTCAGTCTCGGGCATCAGCCAGTGTGTTTATATCCATTTAAGGCTATAGAATTGTGTGAAGGAGCTTTTAGGGGCATTCTATTCACCACCAGTGTGAGCAATTCTGACCTGATAAGAGTCTCTAGAATGAAGCATTTCACACCAAACCACTCTGGCAATCTCTGTTCGCATCCTAATGACTAAACTATATAGAAAAAAATAGTTGACTTCCCCTTCAAGAGAACGTTGCTCATTAGAGTTGCTCGTTTGTGTCCACAGGAGGCTGTTCAGAAGCGCTACGGCGTCCCTCCGTCTAAACTGCGAGTGTATTTACACTACCAGCCGTCCTACTACCACCTGCACGTCCACTTCACCTCGCTGGACTTTGAAGCTCCCGGCTCTGGGGTGGAGAGAGCCCACCTTCTGTCCGACGTCATCCAGAACCTGCAGGCTGACTCCCAGTACTACCACAGCCGCACCATCACCTTCCCTCTACGGGCCGACGACGCACTGCTGCTCAAGTTCAGGGAAGCAGGCAAACTCTAGAGAGCGCTGGACTCTGTACATGCCTGCCTAGCAGGTAAGGGAGTTCAGGACACTGTGTCGCTCTTTAGTCTTCTCTGGCCGTCTCTTATTTACTGTCTGTATAGACACCACAGCCATCTGTTTTTGTATTGTATGTGGTTCAGTTGCAGTTCCAGTTCTTCACCAGTTCTCAGCAGTGTGTAAGCAGAGCTCTGTAGTAGAGCTGAAAAGTATGAATATATGACGATATGTATTAATATCATGATAATTTACACCACAGTATGCTTTTCTATAGTGGATATCATCCGTACCTAACTTCTCAACTGGATATTTGATAAAATTGAGCGTATAGTTAATCCTGCTAGTTGGATTCAGTGCAGCATAGTGTGTGAATGGTGATTCCGGCTCATTGGATTCATAGATTTGGATAATATTCCTAAAGTTTGGCAATGAAACATACAAATATGTGAATACGTAAAAAAACTTGATATATCGTGATAGTACATTTGACTATATTGCCCACCTCGACTAACATATATAAAAAAATGAAAGCAGATCTCAAACTGAAGATTTAGAACATTTTCCCTTTTTTATATATGAAGTAAGTTTTTAAAGAATTAAAAATCAATTATTTGTTGAATGTCCAATCAAAACATCCATAAAACCAACAAATGTATGTAATTTGATCAAGGTACCCAAACTTTTGCTCACTGTTTATTTATATATATATATATATATATATATATATATATATATATATATATATATATATATATAAACATTGGGATTAATTTGTTGCTTAGATATGTTAAACATTCCTTTTTTTAAACTACATTTTGTATTAACTTGAATTCTCCTTGTTTTTTAAGTGCTTTGTGTCAGTTTTTACATTGAGCTGTGTTTTATCTTTCCGTGTGTAATTTTTTTAAATAAAATATTGATTTTGTTAATACTGTACTGCTCAGAGACTCTTCATGGTACACATTTACATCCTGCTGCTTCAAAACCACATGAGAAGAACAATGTTATTTAACACTGAATGAATAATTAATTCTGCTTTATTCATTTCATGTGTAGTTCTTAGCGTTCGTCTGTGTATCGCTGCAGACTGACTCTGTACAGTCCGCTCGCTGTAGATCCCTGGAAAGAGGTCTCTGAGGAATAAAGCTCGGAGAGGAATTTGGAGGTTTCTAATTTTCGGCGTGCAGAGAGCTGCTCGCTGGGCGCTGTGGAAATTCATTTCCAGGCAAAGCCGAGGCTGCGGGGCCTCTTGGCCTCGTTCTGAGAGTCGAGGGGTCTTTTGAGGAGATTTAGTCAAAGCTGACAGTCCTGCAAGCCTGTTATTGTGACTGAAGATATTAAACCGTTCCAGCTTTGTAGAAGGAGGGAGAGCAGTTCAGTTATTTGTACTGCAGTTTGTTTCAAACACGCAGGTCCTACATGTGCTGGTGTTTCTAGTAATACAGGTCTCTGGAGTTTCTCTCAGTTTTGACTACTACAATTTATTTATTTTTTTTTGGAGGAAGACATTATTAAGCAGTATTAACCCACATACACTGTTTTAAGCAACACTGTCAGTAATATAAAAACAGTCTGATGTGCATAAATACATATAATATTGTAATGTGCAAAAGTAGTTCAACATAACCGGTTCAGATAATTAATAAGAAACCCCAATTTACTAAGGCTATATTAAATTAAGTATAGAGTAATCAAGGAAATAAGGTATAACATTAATAAAGTAATCATCATATGAACTAGTCACATATATTATATATACAGTGTATACATTTTATATATATTACACTGTACATTTGTGTTTTATGGAAATACAACTAAGATGCATATCGGTATATTTATAAAAATATGTTAAAATATATATTTACATAGTCTGTCTTAAACTTTTATGTATTTTTTTTAAGATATTGTTTTATTTTTAAATATTATATTTTACAGCAGTGACTTTTAATATGCTTTAATATTATAAATATGCTTTTATAAATTTTTGATAAATGTTACTATAACTATAACTCTGACTATCAGTCAAAAGTGGGAGTCAATGCTTGAGTTTACCTTTAAACTATATTTTGTGTACAGTAAAGATGGTAAATTTCACTGCAACACAAGTTTTTCCAGTATGAGTCATTCCTAGTAATATGTTAGTAATATATTTAAATATAAACTTTAACTTTAGTTTGTGAGATTAAAATCTAATTCATAATACCTTAAAATTTTAACTGAATATAAATTAAAACTGGTACTGGTTTTATAATATATTGTTAATATTGTAATAACCGTGAAATGTCTATATCTTCATAAATGTACAGCACATTTACTTTAGATCTAAAAAGCTCAGCTAAAGCATAAACCCAGTTTTGATGTTTTCCAGAAAATGATAACTACATTTGTATGGTGTATAAATTTAATCATGAATAGAAAAACAAGATGACTTGGGGGTGATTGAGGAGAAAGTCTGGTTCCATCAACTTTATAACTAAAATATGTTTTGTTCATACATATTATTTGCTATATTTATTCATAGCTCAATTACAGTTTAGATACACTTAAGTTGCTATCAATTTTACCAGAGTGATACAATTGGTGTGTATTAAAGTGTATACCCTTAAATTAAACTTAAACATTAATGTTCATTAATTTACAGCATATTTATCATTTAATGTTAAAGTAGTTGTTTAAATTTTGCATGAAACGCATTTCATCATATATTGTGTAATATTACATCCACACTGTGTAGGTTATGCTATATAGACTGTGTATATAAAGTAATATAAAATAATTATAGTATAAAAAATATAGTATCCAGAGTCCAGTAGTCAGTAGAGTATCAGAAACTGGTTTTCTGAGCATGAATCTGGGGAAAATTTTTAAAAAGTGATAAAGCCATGTGACTTTTTATCAATGATCAATAATTTAAATAGTTTAGTCACATATGAGACTTGAGATGCATTTAGCAACTTCTTACTTTTATTTCAAATAAATGTATAAAATATGAATCTGAAAAATGATGTGTAATATTAATTCATAGTAGAAATAAAATGGTATTTATTATTTAAGTCCATTTGCTTTGCTGGACATGAATATGCTGTGAATTTTCAGGGCTCATTTATTTTACATGTTTCTTTTCGTTTGCATGTTGTATAAAAGCCAAAGATCTGGTGTGAACAGCTATGATGTCACTCACAATAACGCACTGCCGCTCTTATTGTTTCGCTTTAATATTAAATTGTTTGCTTTCATACATTTTCTAAATTCTGAGAGTTTGAACCTCTGGTTGCTTCTTCACATGCATTGAGCTGTTGCTGTGGAGAGGTGCTTGTCTATATTTGGAGATCTATCTTGTAGCAGCGTCCAATCAGGTCACGCTGGTTTCCTGAAGCCGTCCAGCAGCGAGCTGATAAAGCAGCTCAGCTTCTCTCACTCTGTGTTTACGCTTTGTTTTATTCAGCTTCAGCTACAAAAGCAGCTTTCATGTGCAGATACACTGAGAGTGTGTTAGATTGTGTAAGTCTGAAGGACTGAGCGCCGTTCATTAGGAATTAGTGTTAATTAATAAACAGAGCTGCTCAGATCATTACTGACCTTAAAGCTGTTTTTCTACTGATTTAAATCTCAACTAATCTGTAATCCAATCCAGCCCAGTGTTCATAACACAAACCAACAAGTATACCAGTCTATCTATCTATCTAGCTATCTATCTATCTATACAGATCTATCTATCTATCTATCTATACAGATATATCTATATCTATCTATCTATCTATCAACATATCTGTATCTGTCTATACAAATCTATCTATACAGATCTATCTATCTATCTATCTATACAGATATCTATCTATACAGATATGTCTATCTATCTATACAGATATATCTATCTATCTATCTATACAGATATCTATCTATACAGATATCTATCTATACAGATATGTCTATCTATACAGATATATCTATCTATATACAGATCTATCTATCTAGCTATCTATACAGATATATCTATATCTATACAGATCTATCTATCTATACAGATCTATCTATCTGTCAACATATCTCTATCTATCTTTCTATCTTTCTATCTTTCTATCTATCTATCTATCTATCTATCTATCTATCTATCTATCTATAAACATATTGATCTCTATACAGACAAATATGTATATCTATCTATCTATCTATACAGATACATCTATCTACCGACATATCTCTATCTATCTATCTATCTATACAGATACATCTATCTACCAACATATCTCTATCTATCTATCTATCTATCTATCTATCTATCTATCTATCTATCTATCTATCTATCTATACAGATACATCTACCAACATATCTCTATCTATCTATCTATCTATCTGTCTATCTATCTATCTATCTATCTATCTATCTATCTATACATACAGACACAACTATCTACCAACATATCTCTGTCTATCTATCTATCTATCTATCTATCTATCTATCTATCTATCTATCTATCTATCTATCTATCTATCTATCTATCTATCTATCTATACAGATACATCTATCTACCAACATATCTCTATCTATCTATCTATCTATCTATCTATCTATCTATCTATCTATCTATCTATACAGATACATCTATCTACCGACATATCTCTATCTATCTATCTATCTATCTATCTATCTATCTATCTATACAGATACATCTATCTACCAACATATCTCTATCTATCTATCTATCTATCTATCTATCTATCTATCTATCTATCTATCTATCTATCTATCTATACAGATACATCTACCAACATATCTCTATCTATCTATCTATCTATCTATCTATCTATCTATCTATCTATCTATCTATCTATCTATCTATCTATCTATACATACAGACACATCTATCTACCAACATATCTCTATCTATCTATCTATCTATCTATCTATCTATCTATCTATCTATCTATCTATCTATCTATCTATACAGATACATCTATCTACCAACATATCTCTATCTATCTATCTATCTATCTATCTATCTATCTATCTATCTATACAGATACATCTACCAACATATCTCTATCTATCTATCTATCTATCTATCTATCTATCTATCTATCTATACAGATACATCTATCTACCAACATATCTCTATCTATCTATCTATCTATCTATCTATCTATCTATCTATCTATCTATCTATCTATCTATCTATCTATCTATCTATCTATCTATACAGATACATCTATCTACCAACATATCTCTATCTATCTATCTATCTATCTATCTATCTATCTATCTATCTATCTATCTATCTATCTATCTATCTATCTATCTATCTGGTTATGTTTTATTATGTATCTTTTCATAGTGTCTCGTTAATATACACCCTCTACACACATTAAAGTAAACTGTATATGCGTTCTGTATGTTTTGTAGTGTACTCCAGCTTTCTCACTAATTTGAAATGAACTCCATGTAAAGAAGGTGTTCATGTTTCCTGCTTATTTTAGTGAATAAACAACAATTTTTTAAATTTAGTTTCTTCATTTTGAAAATCTGATAAGCCTGAACTGAACAAACTTCTAGTGTAGTATGATAAGAGTATCAGCGGTATGGGGCGAGGGAGTGTCTAGTGTAAGTAGGGCAAAAGGAAGTTTCAGCTGTAATTGTTAAAAAATAAAAAGGAAGTGGCCACTGCGTCGCTTACTGACATACATTCTGTCCACCTTCTCAGTTCTATATACACTGATAGACAATAATTACATTCATATACTCTGATTCACCCACACAGTGTTTCTCTTCTCTTACACCGCCTGTGTGTTGTTCTGTTTGTATTATTGTCTGTTCAGGCTGTTAGAGCTCTCTAATCAGATTCAAATATATTGTCAAGTTGGAGACAGTTCATATTAGTTATTGTAATTGTGGCGATATTGAAAGATTGCTGTACACTTGATTTTTAAAGATTGGTTCCAGTTCACAGTTAATATTATACATATTTCAAAATTTAGCCAACACACACAAATATATACCAAAACTATCCAGTCTGTGGGCGGCGTCCTGTGTCCACTGATGAAGGACTAGAGGAACACAAACTGTGCAGCAGCAGATGAGCTACTGTCTCTGACTTTACATCTACAAGGTGGACCAGCAAGTAGTAGGAGTGTCTAATAGAGTGGACAGTGAGTGGACAAAGTGTTTAAACACTCCAGCAGCACTGCTGTGTCTGATCCACTCACACCAGCACAACACACTCTAGTACACCACCAACAGGTCAGTGGCAATGCAGTGCTGAGAATAACAAAGTATACAGAGAATCAGATGAACTACAGTCTGTAAGTGTAGCAAACTGGATAATATATATATATATATATATATATATATTTAAATATATATATATATATATATATATATATATATATATATATATATATATATATATATATATATATATATATATTTGATTTTTTTTCTTCAGATTTATAAATAAATAAAGTAATAAATGGGCATTTTCCAAAAACAAAGTTTCCAAAACTCTCCAAATCAGGTACACAATACTGATCTGAAAGGATGCTGTTCTCAGACCAATGGACTGTGTTTGAAGTGTGTTTGAGAAGCAGAAACTTTAAAACCAATTAAACTTTGGAAAAAGGGGTGAAGTTTCCCTGCAGTTTCTTCTAAATTGTATAGAAGCTGTAATGAAGACAACTAGTAGACAAACTCTTTCTTTTAATTTTTATTTAATGGCCTTTTAAGTGGAAATAAAGAAGTAAGGTGGTCTCTGACTGTATACTGTGCTGTATACAAGTAAGGACGAGACCAGGTCCAGTTCACAGGCCAGCTGAAGGGAGAAGAATGGTGGTAGGAGTGGCGTGTGGAGCTGTAACCTTCACCTGAATGTACAAACTTATACACACAAGGTTAAAAACACAGCAGTCACTTCCGTTAATAGCAGCTCCTATTAACCAGTACAGTTATTATTAATGGGAATATGTTTATTCAGTCCGTTTGCTCTTTGTTTTTTGACTGGCGTGTGCAAATACTTCAGGAGCTGGGATGGTGGGGGTTGGGGGGGGGAGTGCGGGGAGGGGAGGCTCAGGAAATAAAAGGGGAAAGTGATTGAGGGATTTCTTTGTCTGGCACCTTGCATAGCTTCAGTGTTCTTTCGGGTGAAGCCCAGTCAGTGGGGTGCTCCTTCGCCAAAGCTGTTCCCATCAGCTGGGGGACCTTCTCCCCCAATGGCATTGTGCTCTGAAGGGCCAATGGGGCAGCCATGGAGACCTTAATGCCTCTGTGGCTAAAACTCTGTTGACCAGTGCAGCCTACCTATAGGGTTTCACTCTCGCTCACGATGCTGACTGTGGTTTAGTCTGGTTTAGTTAGAACCTGCTGATGAGCGTAAGATGCAGGCAAATAACCAGAGGCACTTGTTTCTTTAGGGGCGTAAACTGTGCCATGTGCCTGGGATTAGAACATTTCACTGAGGATTACGTTATTAGCAGCACCCCAATGGCAGTTGGCTTGGAGGAGAACTGGAAGGTCTGAACGTTGATCCTGCCTGCTGCCTGGCTAACGCGCTCACTCAACGCGTCCGTGAAGGCGATTTCATGCGTTGAGAGTTGCCAGTGGCTTCTTGTTTCAGTGGCACTGCTGCTAACCTCTGTGTCAGTGGGGGTAAGTTCTCGTTTCCATCCTTAGGTCAGGTTTTAACTTTATTTGACTTTATATATTTAACCAGATAAGTTTCAGTTTCTGTTGTTTGATTTATCTACAGTGTACGTATCCAATGCCTTATGACTTTGTGCTTCTGCACCCACTACATTACTACTCACTGTCCACTGTATCAGCTCCACTGACCATACAGGAGCTACACTTACAGACTGTAGTTCATCTGATTCTCTGTATACTTTATTACTCTGTTCTTTAATGATCAGGACCCCCACAGGACCACCACAGAGCAGGTACTATTTGGGTGGTGGATCATTCTCAGCACTGTATTAATACTGACATGGTGCTGGTGTGAGTGGATCAGCAGTGTCCACTCACTGTCCACTCTATTAGACCCTCCTACTACTTGCTGGTCCACCTTGTAGATGTAAAGTCAGAGACAGTAGCTCATCTGCTGCTGCACAGTTTGTGTTCTCCAGTCCTTCATCAGTGGACACAGGACGCCGCCCACAGGACACTGCTGTCTGGATAGCTTTGGTTGGTGGACGATTCTCCATCCAGCAGTGAGACTGAGGTGTTTAAACACTCCAGCAGCAGCACTGCGTCAGTGTCACTGTAGTGCTGAGAATGACCCCCCACCCAAATAGTGACTGCTCTGTGGTGGTAATTGTAAATTTAGAACTACAAGGTGCTCCTATATGGTCAGTGGAGCTCTTAAGGTGCCCAGAGGGTGTAACTAATGATGTGGTTGGTGGGCGTAAATATAAAGAAATATATATTATTAAACATAAAGAGGGATATTTTATTATTCAGACACCACAAATGAACAACATTCATACTTTGTTGCAAAGCTGACATTGGCAATTACATCTTTGAGGCGCCTACGGTAAGAAAGGGTTTCCAGGGTGGTCCAGTCCTGGTTTTAGAATCCCTCCACATTTTTTTTATTGAGGATCTATTCAGGAGACTAACTAGACCAAGCAAGTACCTTCATCTTTTTATTTAAGAAGCCAGTCTCAAGTTAATTTGGCTGTATGTTTGGGATCATTGTCCTCAATCCCAGATTGTCTCCCATTGTCTCCCTGTGCGTCGCTCCATTCAAGTTTCCTTCAATGCAGCAGCACTGTTTGCAGAGCAGGAGCCTCATATCATGATGCTCCCATCTTCATACCTAACTTTGGGTTTGGAGGTCTCTGGATTATCCTTGCAACCCTTCTGTCTTCCATCAGGACGAGCAAAGTCATTGTTTTATTTTAATTTTATCTTAAAACACTGTTCTGAAAGAGTGTGGCTCCAAAAAAAGAGGGTTCTTCAAGGTTCTTTAGTAAAGGTGCTGGTTCTGTTTGGTTCTATTGAGGTTTCTTTGTATGTTTGGTGAAATGCTTCTTCAGATTGATGGATAGTGGTCTTTTATAGGACCGAAAGCATTATAAAGGACCATTGTTTTATTTTAGTTTTATCTTAAAACACTGTTCTGAAAGAGTGCGGCTCCAAAAAAAAGAGGGTTCTTCAAGGTTCTTTAGTAAAGGTGCTGGTTCTGTTTGGTTCTATTGAGGTTTCTTTGTATGTTTGGTGAAATGCTTCTTCAGATTGATGGATAGTGGTCTTTTATAGGACCGAAAGCATTATAAAGGACCATTGTTTTATTTTAGTTTTATCTTAAAACACTGTACTGAAAGAGTGTGGCTCCAAAAAAAAGAGGGTTCTTCAAGGTTCTTTAGTAAAGGTGCTGGTTCTGTTTGGTTCTATTGAGGTTTCTTTGTATGTTTGGTGAAATGCTTCTTCAGATTGATGGATAGTGGTCTTATATAGGACCGAAAGCATTATAAAGGACCATTGTTTTATTTTTGTTCACGATTTACAACAGATATTGTTACCAACAGCTTTACAGAAGCCAGTGAAGCCTTTCCAGCGAACAAGCCAGGGGTGACGGGGGCAAGAATAACTCCCTCAGAGCAAGAGGAAGAAACATTAAAAGGAGCCAGGCTTAAAAAGGGAAACCCACCCGCCTCTGGTCGACACCAGAGAGTAGAAGAATCCCAAAACCAATACAGAAATCAGGAAAGGAAGTATTTGTGATTGAATAAGCAAGCAGGATTGTGTGGAGGGCACTGGACAGCAGAAGCAAAGATGGGTGGGTAGATGGTCCAGAATACAGGCAAACGGGCACCTGGTCAAGGCAGGTGAAGCAACGGCATCAGACTGCATTGGATGGGCAGTTGTTCAGTATTAGATTGCATAGGATGGGCAGTTGTTCAGTATCAGATTGCATAGGATGGGCAGTTGTTCAGTATCAGACTGCATAGGATGGGCAGTTATTCAGCATCAGACTACATAGGATGGGCAATTTTTCAGTATCAGACTGCATAGGATGGACAGTTGTTTAGCATTAGACTGCATAGGATGGACAGTTGTTTAGCATTAGACTGCATAGGATGGGCAGTTGTTCAGTATCAGACTACATAGGATGGGCAGTTGTTCAGTATCAGACTACATAGGATGGGCAGTTGTTCAGGATCAGACTGCACAGGATGGGCAGATGTTTAATATCAGACTGCATATAATGGGCAGTTGTTCAGCATCAGACTGCATGTTGTTCCGCATCAGACCTCACAGGATGGGCATTTGTTCAGTATCAGACTGCATAGAATGGGCAGTTGTTCAGTATTAGACTACATAGGATGGGCAGTTGTTCAGTATCAGACTACATAGGATGGGCAGTTGTTCAGTATCAGACTACATAGGATGGGGAGTTGTTCAGCATCAGACTGCACAGGATGGGCAGTTGTTCAGTATCAGACTGCATAGGATGGGCAGTTGTTCAGTATCAGACTACATAGGATGGGCAGTTGTTCAGGATCAGACTACATAGGATGGGCAGATGTTTAATATCAGACTGCATATAATGGGCAGTTATTCAGCATCAGACTGCATGTTGTTCCGCATCAGACCTCACAGGATGGGCATTTGTTCAGTATCAGACTGCATAGGATGGGCAGTTGTTCAGTATCAGACTGCATAGGATGGGCATTTGTTCAGTATCAGACTGCATAGGATGGGCAGTTGTTCAGTATCAGACTGCATAGGATGGGCAGTTGTTCAGTATCAGACTGCATAGGATGGGCAGTTGTTCAGTATCAGACTGCATAGGATGGGCAGTTGTTCAGTATCAGACTGCATAGGATGGGCAGTTGTTCAGTATCTTCAGCCTGGCAATTACAGCATAACTAAAAATTCAGAAAGAACCCTGTAACCACATACTAAAACCATTTCCTTCAGCAAAGAACCATTTAAGCATGCAGATGATTCCTTGAGTGGTCCCGGTTGTATACAAGCCATTGTCTTTTCTAAGGAACCCCTGAAGAACCCTCTTTGTGTAACAAAGGAGGAGGAGCTTTGCACAGGGTGCAGTAACGGGGATGATTGTGGTGCAATTGAAGTCTTATTGTTCTCTGTGCAACTGCTGCTCCTGCAATCCTCTTCTTCTCAGAGTCACTCGAGGTCCTCCTTTCCGTATCATTAGTCTGAGAAATGTGAACTGCTGTGGTCTCGCATCAATTCGGAGACGATTAGCCGCATATTATTGAGACGGTGGAACTGATGGGCATGCTGAGGGTCTTGTTAGGGCTCTGCAGCCTTGTTCATTCGAGTGTTTGTTTAATAATGATGTCCCTGAGAACTGTAAGAAGCTCCTTCACTTTCACTGCGATGGCCACTTGTTATGTGATATCCTCCCAACCGTTGGTTTCTGCAGCATTAATATCTGTAACTAGCATATCGCTGCTGTTAAAAGAAAAACACGTCTCCTCATTTTCATTGATTTAAACATTTCTATATCATTTAAACATAACAGTTGTTGTTTACTGTATATCCTTTGAATGTTAATGATGAATGGAGCAATATAAATGCTTCAAACTCACAGGATAACACTTCTGTTCATTGACTTACATTAAAAGTCAAGAATGTTTGGTCCTCTCCTGTAAAGTCACTATTTTGGAGACACCTGTACACAACGGAAGTGTTTCCAGAGGACACCTAAAGTACGTGGGACCATATACGGCAACTCCCCGGTTATATTTGCTAACTATAATTATCATTGGGTCTGTCTCAAACCCTAGTGAGTGTCTAAGTAGGCTGTCTAGGTAGCAGCTGTGTAAGTATCAGTGTTCTCCCCTCATCTCTCCTCATAAAACAGATTACTGAGACGCTCTAGTTAGAGAGAGACTGTGTCACGGCTTGTTCCCGCCCACTGCAGCACGCCACCGGTGGTTTAGCTGGTTGCTAAGTTACCGGCCAGCAACCAAAACAATAGCCTGAGGCTTAAAAACCCGCTAGCATAAATGCTAATGGCTCGAGTATAAAACTGCTAAATGGTCAACGACTCGTTACAGAGTTGATAATAAAATACTGTTTTGTGTGATTATGGGTCTGTCTCAAATCCTACTGAGCTCCTACATAGGCAGCATTTTACGTCATAGTATGCGCTCCTGACCTGTAGACTGTCCCAATTCTTACATACCTTAAACATACTGTCTACTGAGGAACCTTATTTAGACCTGATTTTAAGGAAGCATCGAACGCTCAGCCGCTAAGACAATCCCATGATGCAACACAGGCTAATCTAGGAGCAGTGAAGTGGTTTTAAAATGTGAGTTATTTTGATTCTCTCTGGAGTTTTAATGTGTTTCTGGTCATATAATCACACAAAACAGTTTTTTATTATCAACTCTGTAACGAGTCCTTCACCATTTACACTTTTATACTCCAGACATTAGCATTTATGCTAGCAGATTTTTAAGCCTCTGTCTATTGTTTTAGATGCCGGCTGGTAACTTAGCAACCAGCTAAACCACCGGTGGCGTGCTGCAGTGGGCGGGAACAAGCCGTGACGCAGTCTCTCTCTAACTAGAGCGTCTCAGTAATCTGTTTTATGAGGAGAGATGAGGAGAGAACACTGCTATTTACACAGCTGCTACCTAGACAGCCTACTTACACACTCACTAGGATTTGAGACACACCCAATATGACAAGAAACACATTAAAACTCCAGAGAGAATCCAAATAACTTACATTTGAAGATGACTTCTCTGCTAGTGGCTCCGCTTTTGTCCACCATGTTGGAAAAAAAGTTTTGTCTGTGTTGCATCATGGGATTGTCTTAGCGGCTGAGGAAGCGTTCGATGCTTCCTTAAAATTGGGGCAAAATAGGGTGCCTCAGTAGACAGCATGTTTAAGGTATCTAAGAATTGGGACAGTCTACATGTCAGGAGTGCATACTATGATGTAAAATGCTGCCTATGTAGGAGCTCACTAGGATTTGAGACACAGCCGTTATGTGTGTAAATTTGAAGTATATTTAACATACGGGTCTGAATGCTTGTTTCCCCTCAGTGTAGTGTAACACTCTAAAGCCAAGGTTATCAGAGGACTGTAGGGCTAAAGGCTGCATTGTTATGACCTCCTTTTCTCCTCCTCGTTGTTGTAAATGTTTTCTTCTGTGCTTTTACCATGAAGGAATGTTGCAGTTCATCCAGAAGCAGATTCATGATCACTTAGTGGAACGCAGGATTCGCCGGACGCGGCTCGTGACCAAGGATGGCCACTGCAACATCGAATTCGGCAACGTCGAGTACCACAGCCATTTCGCTTACCTAATAGACTTCTGGACCACCTTCGTCGAGATCCGATGGCGCTTCGTCATATTCTCCTTCGTGGCTGCCTTCACCGGAAGCTGGTTCGTCTTCGGCCTGCTGTGGTATTCGATCGCCAAGAGCAACGGGGACTTGGAGGACCAGCGCTCCGGCGAAGACCATACAAAGTGTATAGACAACATAAACGGCCTCACGACTGCCTTCCTTTATTCTCTAGAGACCCAGACGACCATCGGATACGGCGGCCGAGCTCTGACGGGCCACTGCGCCGGCACGGTGGCCCTGCTTGTGATCCAGTCGCTCATGGGCGCCATCATAAACTGCTTCATGTGTGGCCTGATTTTGGCCAAAATATCTCTGCCCAAGAAGAGAGCCAAGACGATCACCTTCAGCGACACGGCGGTCATCTGCTTGAAGAAAGGAAGCCTCTGCCTGCAGATCCGGGTGGCCAACCTGCGCAAGACCCTGCTCATCGGCAGCCAGATTTACGGGAAGCTCTTGAGGACCACCATCACGCCGGACGGGGAACCCATCATCCTGGACCAGGTGAACATTGACTTCCTGGTTGACGCCGGCAAGGACAACCTCTTCTTCGTCTGCCCGTTGACGCTGTTCCACGTGATCGACAATTCCAGCCCCTTCGCGGAGATGGCGGCCGACACCATCCAGCAGCAGGAGTTCGAGCTGGTGGTCTTCTTGGACGGGGTGGCTGAGTCCACCAGCTCGTCCTGCCAGGTGCGCACATCTTTCATCCCCAGCGAGGTCCAGTGGGGCTACAGCTTCCTGCCCATCATCTCCCGCACCAAAGGGGGCAAGTACCGGGTGGACTTCTCCAACTTCTCCAAGACCGTCCCGGTGGTCACGCCACATTGTGCCTGCTGCTATCTGAACGAACGGAACAGCAATCTTATCCTTCACCGGCACGGTCAACGAGGCATTGACAACCCTGGATTTGACGTGACTGCAATTGCCATTGAAGATTCGGCGGACAACACTCAAATGTGAGACGGTCGAAGGGGAATTCCAACAAAATTTTTAAAATCATTCATTTACATCATAAACCAAGCTGTGGGAAATGGGCATTCCAGAGAAACTGGAGTTTTTAACAGTGGTGGTAGGAACCAGACGTCCAAAGCATTCAATGTCTGGGCTGCCAAAACTTTTTGTCTCAGACTGTAATGTGTTTGGGGGGCTAAGGGGCCAAAATAGACAAAACAGTGCAAACATTAAGAAGGAAGATTGGGGTCAAGTTAAGTTTTTCAAAATATATCTACACTGTAACTAAGAACTAAAGAAGTGAATGGAGTGAACATGAAGCCTGAAACTTTGTTTTGTGATAGTTTTGCAATAAGGTTTCACTCTCCAAGCTCCACTTATGGTGGAGGGGTACATTATAAGGACGTTGTAAGGCAAAGTAGTCCCCCAAACAATTACATTACATAGAGAAGCTACTCTTTAAAAAAAAGATGGTTCTTTAAGGGTTCTAAGACACAGGGGTTCTATATACAACATCCAGTTTACCATTCGCATGTTTCTTCTTTGCTTGGTGATATTGTTCTTCAGAATGTGTTGTATATGATTATGTATAGAACCTTTCTGTAAACAGTTCTATTGAACATCATGGTTCTGCTATAGTTACACTGTCAAGCTTGCAAAGTAGAACCAACACATGAATCTGAAAAACCATATACCATGAAAAATACTATTTAACGGAACTCCTAGTATAGAACCCTTGTCTTTACTAAAGAATCTCTGAAGAACCATCTAGTAGGGTTTTTTAGTAGGGTTCAGTGGTGGTGAGGTCATATCTAGAGTGAGTTAAAAGGCTAGGTAGGTGAAGGTAGTGTTACAGTTTACCTGTACACAGGTAGGTGAAGGTAGTGTTACAGTTTACCTGTACACAGGTAGGTGAAGGTGGTGTTACAGTTTATCTGTACACAGGTGGGTGAAGGTAGTGTTACAGTTTACCTGTACACAGGTAGGTGAAGGTAGTGTTACAGTTTACCTGTACACAGGTAGGTGAAGGTAGTGTTACAGTTTTCATGTACACAGGTAGGTGAAGGTAGTGTTACAGTTTACCTGTACACAGGTAGGTGAAGGTAGTATTACAGTTTACCTGTACACAGGTAGGTGATGGTAGTGTTACAGTTTACCTGTACACAGGTGGGTGAAGGTAGTGTTACAGTTTACCTGTACACAGGTAGGTGAAGGTAGTGTTACAGTTTACCTGTACACAGGTAGGTGAAGGTAGTGTTACAGTTTTCATGTACACAGGTAGGTGAAGGTAGTGTTACAGTTTACCTGTACACAGGTAGGTGAAGGTAGTATTACAGTTTACCTGTACACAGGTAGGTGATGGTAGTGTTACAGTTTACCTGTACACAGGTAGGTGAAGGTAGAGTTACAGTTTACCTGTACACAGGTAGGTGAAGGCGGTGTTACAGTTTATCTGTACACAGGTAGGTGAAGGTAGTGTTACAGTTTACCAGTACACAGGTGGGTGAAGGTAGTGTTATGGTTTACCTGTACACAGGTAGGTGAAGGCAGAGTTACAGTTTACCTGTACACAGGTAGGTGAAGGTAGTGTTACAGTTTACCTGTACACAGGTAGGTGAAGGTAGTGTTACAGTTTACCTGTACACAGGTAGGTGAAGGTAGTGTTACAGTTTACCTGTACACAGGTAGGTGATGGTAGTGTTACAGTTTACCTGTACACAGGTAGGTGACGGTAGTGTTACAGTTTACCTGTACACAGGTAGGTGAAGGTAGTGTTACAGTTTACCTGTACACAGGTAGGTGACGGTAGTGTTACAGTTTATCTGTACACAGGTAGGTGAAGGTAGTGTTACAGTTTACCTGTACACAGGTAGGCGAAGGTAGTGTTATAGTTTACATGTACACAGGTAGGTGAAGGTAGTGTTACAGTTTACCTGTACACAGGTAGGTGAAGGTAGTGTTACAGTTTACCTGTACACAGGTAGGTGAAGGTAGTGTTACAGTTTACCTGTACACAGGTAGGTGAAGGTAGAGTTAGAAGTCTTACCCAATAATTCTTATTGGTATAGTGGTCACCCAGTTGGGGAATCAAATCCCAGTGAATAGCATAGTGGGCAGCAGTGTAGCCCACTATACACTATATCAACCACCTTTCTTAAAAACAAATGTAAGGAAAAACAGGTGAATGAGGCAAATGAGTCCTGGTTCCTATCACCGCCACTGTAAAGAGATGTGATCTTTCACAGCTGTTTCACACTGAGCCGCTCGGAGTGACATTGTTCACACGCTATTGATTTAATTATGTGGAAAATTTAAAAAGCTGGTGGAACTCCCCTTCAATTCAGACTGCTTTGGTAGCTACGTGCATGAATTTCTGTGCTCAAAACTCATAGAAGCCTCATAAAGGAGCCGATGGAGGTGGAGACCGTACAATAGAAAACAAACTATGTTGATATGTCGGCTGCCTGCAATGACTGTCAATCATCCAATTCATAGAAACCAGCTGCGTACGTGGAAGCTTAAAGACGCGCTTGTCCGTAAGAGGATTATAACAGAGGTTAGTTCGGAATGAGAGTTTGAGTGAAGGCATAACAACAGCACGTGAAGGCCTTTGGTGTTGTTCAGTCAGTGTATTTGAATGGCATAAACACATTTACATAACATTACCATGTTGTATGTGTATTTTGCTGCACATAAATCATACAATGCTGCTCTGGATTTGAATGCTTTCTACAAGTTGGACTCAGAAGTGAAACTGTAGTCACTATGTATCTCACTCTGAGCTTCTGCTGTGGGTAGAATATAGCCCAGGCGGTCAGCGTGGTAGTGCACACGTTTTTAACTGTGTACAGATTAAAAATAGGCTCTCTGTGAAACAGCTATTAACCCACAAGGTCTTAGATGTGCTCACAAGTGAGAGCTGGCACACGTGACTGTGTTCGCACACACTCTGACAAACAGCCATTCAAGTCCTTATCGCTTTCTTATATCTCAAATATGATGTCCGAGAAGGAAAACAGCAGCTCTGCTGACCAGGCTTCAGGTTTAACCCCTTATTTATTCTCCTGGGTGTTCTTCTGAACATCTAGTTTACACGTCCTACACTCTTAATATGAGATGGCTCTTCAAGGGTTCTTTAGTAAAGACAGTGGTTCTATATTGTTGTTGTCCAAGGAAAAAAAATGTATCTATATATTCAACCATTTTTATTTTTCCACTCCATATGAATGGAGCAAATGCCCTTTACACTGTGTGAAGATTTCATGATGAATGGACCAATAGGAATGCTCCAAAAAAGCTTGGAAACTATTCTGGTTCCATTGATTTACATTCAAAGTAAAGACAGTTTTTGGCCTCTCCTGAAAAGTTCCTGAAAAGAGATCGTTGTATAGAACCATGAACGCTGTTTGCGTGCTTGAATGCTTCCTCAGATTAAAGGAGGACGGGTGCGTCCGAAATCGCCTACTTGTCTACTACTCAGTAGTAAATCAGTAGGCGAGCGCGGCTAGTATGTCTGAATACTCAGTAGTAAAATCAGTAGGTGAGCGTGGCTAGTATGTCTGAATACTCAGTAGTAAAATCAGTAGGTGAGCGTGGCTAGTATGTCTAAATACTCAGTAGTAAATCAGTAGGCGAGCGTGGCTAGTATGTCTGAATACTCAGTAGTAAATCAGTAGGCGAGCGTGGCTAGTATGTCTAAATACTCAGTAGTAAATCAGTAGGCGAGCGCGGCTAGTATGTCTGAATACTCAGTAGTAAATCAGTAGGTGAGCGTGGCTAGTATATCTGAATACTCAGTAGTGAAATCAGTAGGCGAGCGTGGCTAGTATATCTGAATACTCAGTAGTAAAATCAGTAGGCGAGCGCGGTTAGTATGTCTGAATACTCAGTAGTGAAATCAGTAGCGAGCGTGGCTAGTATGTCTGAATACTCAGTAGTAAAATCAGTAGGCGAGCGCGGCTAGTATGTCTGAATACTCAGTAGTGAAATCAGTAGGCGAGCGTGGCTAGTATGTCTGAATACTCAGTAGTGAAATCAGTAGCGAGCGTGGCTAGTATGTCTGAATACTCAGTAGTGAAATGAGTAGGCAAGCGCGGTTAGTATGTCTGAATACTCAGTAGTGAAATCAGTAGGCGAGCGCGGCTAGTATGTCTGAATACTCAGTAGTAAATCAGTAGGCGAGCGTGGCTAGTATGTCTGAATACTCAGTAGTGAAATCAGTAGGCGAGCGCGGTTAGTATGTCTGAATACTCAGTAGTGAAATCAGTAGGCGAGCGTGGCTAGTATGTCTGAATACTCAGTAGTAAATCAGTAGGCGAGCGTGGCTAGTATGTCTGAATACTCAGTAGTAAATCAGTAGGCGAGCGCGGCTAGTATGTCTGAATACTCAGTAGTGAAATCAGTAGGCGAGCGCGGCTAGTATGTCTGAATACTCAGTATTAAATCAGTAGGCGAGCGCGGCTAGTATGTCTGAATAATCAGTAGTAAATCAGTAGGCGAGCGCGGCTAGTATGTCTGAATACTCAGTAGTGAAATCAGTAGGCGAGCGCGGCTAGTATGTCTGAATACTCAGTAGTGAAATCAGTAGGCGAGCGCGGCTAGTATGTCTGAATACTCAGTAGTAAATCAGTAGGCGAGCACGGCTAGTATGTCTGAATACTCAGTAGTAAATCAGTAGTGAGCGCGGCTAGTATGTCTGAATACTCAGTAGTGTAATCAGTAGGCGAGCGTGGCTAGTATGTCTGAATACTCAGTAGTGAAATCAGTAGGCGAGCGTGGCTAGTATGTCTGAATACTCAGTAGTAAATCAGTAGGCGAGCGCGGCTAGTATGTCTGAATACTCAGTAGTAAATCAGTAGGCGAGCGCGGCTAGTATGTCTGAATACTCAGTAGTGAAATCAGTAGGCGAGCGTGGCTAGTATGTCTGAATACTCAGTAGTAAATCAGTAGGCGAGCGTGGCTAGTATGTCTGAATACTCAGTAGTAAATCAGTAGGCGAGCGCGGCTAGTATGTCTGAATACTCAGTAGTAAATCAGTAGGCGAGCGCGGCTAGTATGTCTGAATACTCAGTAGAAAATCAGTAGGCGAGCGCGGCTAGTATGTCTGAATACTCAGTAGTAAATCAGTAGGCGAGCGCGGTAATATGGAGGACGTAGTACGTCTGAGATTGTGTAGGTACTAAAACTCTCCTACTGAAACTACCTACTAGTCTGCAGCTCGAGCAGTACGTACTGACTCTAATCTAGTACCTACTGACTAGTAGGCGATTTCAGACGCACCTGATGTGTTGTTTATAGTCGCAAGCTCAGTATCATGCACTCTTTAAAAGGACGGGTTCTGCAGTGAAGGCGATAGTTTTATATTAGGGCTGAAACGATTCCTCGAGAAAGTCGAATAACTTGATTATAAAAAATCATTGATACAAATTCTTTGCATTGAAGATTCATTTAGTCCATACAGCCATATACAGTGCACTGTTTCACACAGATTACTTTTACTGCTACACAGTGCGTGCTAACGGTGTTGCCAGGTTACACTAAAGAAAGACATGATTTGATGGTGCGGATTGTAAAATAGAGATAGAGAGAGAGAATAAGGAGAGGAGAACAGAAGAGACGGGTCAGAGAAAACCATACACAGTGTCCAGCACCTACTGTAAACTGAACTAGCCGAGGAGCTGTTACTGAGCGCCAACCTGAAGAAAGACGTGGCTGAAGTTAGCTTCTTATGTGAATTCCCCTGTTCCACCTTAAATGATGCAGCAGTTACAGGAGCCAGATTGTAACTTCTATACCATTTAAGGTGGAACGGGGAATTCTAATAGGAAGCTAACTTCAGAAAGCATCAACTGAGCTTTCCCAGTAAACTGATAGCGAGTCTGAGTTTTACGGTAACCCCTAACCGAGCACAACATAATGGCTAGTTAAGAAAGTAAGTCAGTGTGATGGCGAGTTATGTCCATAAATGATCTAAGCACAAGAACATACACCCCTCACACACACTCTTCCCTCACAATGAGGCATAAAATACACAGTAAACTAAATATCAGGTGGTGTTTGTGGCAATTTGGAGCCTAAAATGCACCAAATCCAATACAGCAAGTATATTCAGTTTAGTTTGTTACAGTAAGTGGGTCAGCAAGTGTACAGTAGGTGGGTCAGCAAGTGTAGGACAAGCTCCAGCATAGTAAATGAGTGCCAGTCTTGTGAACTTATAGTATGATATATAGATCTAGTAATCTAGTAAAAATTATTAAAATATTTTCTTTTAAACCTTACTATATTCAATTTAAACAATAAAATGATAAGACACATGTTGTATTGTATCTTATATATTTATTATTGCTCTTTAATGAAGCACAAAATATTTTTTAGCCGATTACTCGATTAATCAATGGAATAATCGACAGAATACTCGATTACTAAAATAATCGATAGCTGCAGCCCTAATTTATATTCAACCATTAACATGCAAAAGAACCAACTGCATACTTAAATGGTTCTGTGAATGATGTAATGCCAGTAACTCCTCAGACTGTGTTGTTTATGGTTCTTTATAAAGTCAAAAGGGGTTTCTTTGTGGCAAACAAGCTTGAAATAGTATTTTTTTAAAAAGATGGTTCTTCAAGAGTTCTTCAGTAAAAGCAATGGTTCTGTATAGACCCAAATAACAATTTGCAAACCTGAATGAGTTAAAACCTCTCTTAAAAGCAGGCTGGAACATAGGGATATAATGCTGAACTACAGAATCCTCCATAATTACACTAAACTTTAGTGTCAGGCTTAAGGGAATCGTTCCAAACACCTGTGCTTGAGTTCAGTTTCCACAAGAACCGTTACCGCCTAGACCTTCAGAGAACTCGTCACTAATCTTTAAGGAGGAACAGCTGCATGTTATTGTCTGAGCCTGCAGTTCCTCGGAGTTTAAGCACATTACACTGTCAACGAGCTGACTATACATTTGTTATATACGAAACAGCCACTCTTTACATTCTGTACTGCTCGAGTGCATGTCTTAGCACTCTCCTGCCACAGGGAGGCGCTCTAGTTTAAACAGAGATTTTGGTGCACAGTTCAGATTGCTCTGATAGAAGACCTCTTCATTTCTTTTCCAGCTCAGGTGAGAGTTGGATTCTGGGTTTGGACTGTGGAGGTAGGCTGAAGGCCCTGCCAAACAAACAAACATAAAGTTTGCTGGTCATGCTGGTTGGCCAGCACACCAACGTCCAACACAACACATGCTGGATTTACTGGTCTTTCCTGTCTGGGATTATTGACTGAAACTGGCAACACTGGCAACATTGGCATGACAGAGTTGTAGCACAAAGCTAAGAGTAAAGAAACTCCTGTTAATGAGTTTGTAATGTTTTTTTATCCTTGTCATAGATTTTTTTTTCTATGATGTTCATGGAGTTTGGCTTTTAATAGCATCTAACTTTTCCTATTTTAATGCTTTAAACCCTTTTAGATTGAGATTAGCTGTTTTTTTCACAGTTAAATTAGAGTTTAAGAATGAACAGATAACATAAAATCCCATTTTTTAATATTTGGGCAATTTGAAAAGTATCTGTGTTTAGTGATTGAGGTGGGTGTGGCTTGAAATGGTTGATCGTTTACAGTGGTGGTGATGGGAACCAGGGGTCTCCATGTCGACATAATAAATATAGACAATTTATTTACTATCAGAAACCATCAGTGAACCTACACATTCATGTTTTAATAATATTAATATATTTTAAGCATAGATATCAATATTATTAATATGGAAAGCAGTGCTAAATCTGAAAAACCTATTTTTATCTTGGGACTATTTTGCCATATAATGCAAATAGTAAGAAAAAAATTGGAGTAAAACCTTCTAAAAATTGTGTTAATCCAACATCTCAAGCATTGGGCAGCATTTCAAGATTCAAGAGTGTTGTTGTCATGTGTACAGCAGAACAGACAGTTACACTGAACAATGAAATTCTTACTTTGCTGTTCCTCCATTCACCAATAGATAAAGATAACAAATAAAATAAATAATAATAAAAAAAATAAATAAATGTATATATATATATATATAATACACAAAATATGCAAAGTATAATAATATACATTGAAGTAAATAAAAGTATTTTTATAGTTAAAGAATAAAAAATAATAAAAGTTTCTATTCCTTGGAAAGGAGCTTTTGAGGACACTGAGCTCTTGAGACGTCTGGTTACTATCAAGACCACTGTGAACCGGCTCACGACTACCACTCAAACCACTTTGTTTACATGTTACCCATTTAATTGTTTGCAAATTTGGTGGAATTCCCCTTTAACAGCCTAACAGTTAAAACCCAAGTTTAACGGCTGCTATTAAAACTTTACTTTTAAAGAGAGAGAGAGAGAGAGAGAGAGAGAGAAAGAGAGAGCGAGAGAAAGAGAGAGAGAGAGAGAGAAAGAGAGAGCGAGAGAAAGAGAGAGCGAGAGAAAGAGAGAGAGAGAGAGAGAAAGAGAGAGCGAGAGAAAGAGAGAGAGAGAGAGATACCTAGCAGCCGTAAGGGTTTTGGATGATGGGCAAAGAGAAGGAGGAGTGTGTGGGAGCGAGTGGGAAACGCTGCTCTCGCTCAGAGTTCAAAATCAGCATAATTCTGAATTCCTCTGCCCATGTGCCAGCCCACGTCCTGCCTTGATCACACTGCCCGCTTGACCCTTCCGTCTCTCCGCAGACGGTTTGCCGTCTCGGCCGCGTCCCCCCAGCCGAGGAAAGCGCCGTGATGCTCTGCCACTTCTTCCTCCTCGTCGTGTTTTCACATCACTCAATTTCTGAAGGTCAGATTTCTTTATTTAGGTGTTAGTTGTGATGAAAAAAATATGATTGACTTCACTTGAAACCTTATTCTCCCGCTCGCTGGATACTTAGCGAGCATCTCTGGAACTGACTGTGGCTCGCTCTGAACTGTGATAGGATACAAATCGATGCTGATGCAATTTTAATGTGCGATCACTATAAAAGCTACACCGCGCACAGTTTCTCCTACATGCAGAAATGCCTCTGAGCGCCCAACGCTGGAGCTCTTATTGATAATAAATACAGGGTATATGCTGGGGTTCATATAGCCAGAACTGAAATGAACTAACTTGCTAACCAGAGATTAATTACATTCTGTCTCCGCAGGTCGTGCAGTGAACATACCTTTACCTGTAGAGTGTGTTTGTAATTATCGGCTGTGTGTGCTCGGAAAGCTGTGTTAAAACAAGCTATTTGCAGAGCGTGGAATAACAAAAGCGGATGATAATTAGGGTTAGGGTCAGAGTTTGGGTTAAAAGGGTCAGACTGCCGAAGACACTGGCTTATAAATAGCTTTAATGGAGTCCAGCTCCTGCTTTGTAGGCCTCTGTGTTAATTAGCTTGTAAACTCACTGAGAGACACAAACGCAGGGGAGCAAAAATTCCAATAAATATTTAAACTTTCTGTGTAACGGGATGATTTATGGACGTTCGGAGTGGTTTGATATGAAACGCTCTGATCTAGACACACTAGATTTGTACGAACTGTTCACACTGATACAGAGGCCTAGGAAAGGGGTGGCCAGGGCCGGCCGGGGCCACCCCAGTTAAGTGAGACGGATCCTTGGGCAGAAACATCCTTACTAGTGAACATACACTAGGGGGCAGTGAAACACCCACATAAACACACACACACACACACACACACACTCACTAGTGAACACAATAGTGAACACGAACGATAGGGGCCAGTGAAACACCCACATACACACAGAGACACACACACTAGGGAACACACACATACACTAGGGGGCAGCGAAACACCCACATACACACACACATTAGAGAACACACACTAGGAGCCAGTGAAACACCCACATACACACACACTAGTGAATACACACACTAGGAGCAGCAAAACACCCACATACACACACACTCTAGTGAACACACACATACACGCAGACACACACACTAGTGAATACACACACTAGGGACCAGTGAAACATTCAAATACACACACACTAGTGAAAACACACATACACACATACACATTAGTGAACATACACCCTAATGGTTAGTGAAACACCCACATACACACACACTAGTGAACATACATTCTAGAGAGCAGTGAAACACCCACATACACACACACACTAGTGAACACAAACACTAGGGGTCAATAAAACACCCACACACACTAGTGAAAACACACATACACACACACAGACACTAGTGAACATACACCCTAATGGTTAGTGAAACACCCACATACACACACACACTAGTGAACACAAACACTAGGGGTCAATTAAACCCACACACTCTAGTGAAAACACACACACACTAGTGAACACAAACACTAGGGGTCAATGAAACCCACACACACTAGTGAAAACACACACACACACTAGTGAACACACCCTAATGGCTAGTGAAACACCCACATACACACACACTAGTGGGCAGTGAAACATTCAAATACACACACACTAGTGAACACACACTAGGAGGCAGTGAAACACCCACATACACACTAGTAAACTCAAACACTAGGGGTCAATGAAACTCCTACACACACTAGTGAAAACACACACATTCACACACACACACTAGTGAACACACACCCTAATGGCAAGTAAAACACCCACATAGACACACACTAGTGAACACACATTCTAGAGGGCAGTGAAACACCCACATACAAACACTAGTGAGCAGTGAACGCACTTCAAGGCACTTTAATCGTGTCCTGTAGGTTCGCGGAATTGAACCAACAGCCTTCTGGACACAAGGCTGGTCCTTTAACCTCTAACCCATGACTGTCACCATATATCACTAGTAGATTCTGATGAAGCTGTGTTAATAGGGTGGCAGGTTAATTCACTCAGCTTACAGTTGAGTACGTTTAGGTGAGGTGAGGGAACCGGGGAGGGGTGTTGAGGGTACTGAAGTCATACAGACATTCAACGATCAAATCAGCCACTGATAAAATACCAATTCCAAAAATCACGGTACATTGTTCACCCTCTGCAACATTCTAACTTCTGATTGGGTGACAGTTTCAAGCATGGCAGACCAGCCGGGGACCTCTTTCTACAACACCATTCACCATTATTATACTATCATCAGCATTACAAATCAATTAACTTAAATGACAACCACTGAAATATAAAATTTTGGTGTAATTTCTCTTTAATATATATACACAGTGGTGTGCACAAGTTTGGGCACTGCTAAAGTTAACACATTGGAAGAAATGGGCTAGAAAATCGAGCAGCTGGCTCTGTTTGTTTGGCGGCACTTGAGAAGTTTAAGAAACGTCTCCATCTTGTGAGCGTCTTTTTTGAAGCAGGTCAGTATGACGTAGTCCCTCAGCATGTGCTCCACCATGTGCGGTGAAACCAGGTAGGTCTGCACGCTCTCGTTGTTGTGCAGCTCCAAATCGCCCTCGTCCAGCATCTGCGGTCAGGAGGCAAAGAGTTCGGGCCTGTTTACACCAAAGTACGTACTGGAACCACCAGAAACTGGTGCTGTGCTTCTTCCACTGGCCGGCAGCCCAGAAGTGAGGGGTGGAGTTTTATGGTTTTGATCAAGGTTGTTACTAGCAGGTCCTAACGGTACTCTGGGGTGCTCTCCTGTGTCAAAGCTAAAGCTTTCCAGCTAACGCTAAATACAATTTAGTGAATTCCTTACTCTTTCAGGTGAAGATGAAGTCACCAAGCACTGTGACATCATCCACAACAAGGGAACCAGAATGGTTTATTGTATACATTTTTAAAATTATTACTGTGTAAGATCTCAATAATGAGACTACTTAGGAAGCAAATGCTAATGCTATCAGCATCACATATGGTAGCCTCTGCAAGAATGTAGGTGCTTTAGAATAGAATAGAATTTAGGCCCCTCATAACTTTTCCCTACTATAGAGCACCGTGCACTGTTATAAGGAGCAGAAATGCCCCCCTAATCACTATTACTTAAAATAGTGCACTGTTATGGGGACATAAGTGGCCCCCTAATCACTATTCCTTACTTTAGAGCATGGTACACTGTTATAGTGGACATAAATGCCCCCTAATCACTATTCCTTACATTTAAACCATATATTAATCACAATTACAGTGAACAGAAGTGGCCCCAGAATCCCTAGTCCCTACTATAAAGTTCCATATACTGTTATAAAGGATAGAAGTGGCCCCCCAATCACTGTTACCTGCTATAAAACACCATACACTGTTATAGGGGACAGAAGTGGCCCCATAATCACTAGTCCCTACTATAGAATTCTATATACTGTTATAGGGGACAGACGTGGCCCCCTAATCACTGTTACCTGCTATATAACACCGTACAATGTTATAGGGGACAGAAGTGACCCCATAATCACTAGTCCCTTCTATAAAGTTCCATATACTGTTGTAGAGGATAGAAGTGGCCCCCTAATCATTGTTACCTGCTATAAAACACTGTACACTGTTATGGGGACAGAAGTGGCCCCATAATCACTAGTCTCTAATATAGAGTTCTAGATACTATTATAGGTGATAGTAGTGGCTCCATAATCATTGTTACCTGCTATAAAACACTGTACGCTGTTAAAGGGGATCGAAGTGGCCCCCTAATCACTATTCCCTACTATGAAGTTCTGTATACTGTTATGGGGACTTAAGTGGCCCCCTAATCTCTATTCCCTTGTATAGAGCAACATATACTGTTTGTATATGGGGGCTGAAATGGCCCCTGTCTCTGCTCTCTAGTATAGGGCACCATCTATTGTTATAGGGGACAGTAATGACCCCTAATCTCTATTCCCTATTATAGAGCACCAAATACTGTTATAAGAGACAGAAGTGCCCCCCTTAATCATTATTCCATACGATGGTGCACTGTACACTCTTATAGTGAACAGAAATAGCCCCCTAATCACTATTCCCTACTCTTAACCCTAAATAGAACACTGTTATAGTGAACAGAAATACCCCCTAATCACTATTCCATACTCCTAACCCTATATAGAACACTGTTATAGTGAACAGAAACAGCCCCCTAATCACTATTCCCTACACTTACCCTAAATAGAACACTGTTATAGTGAACAGAAATACCCCCTAATCACTATTCCCTACTCTTAACCCTATATAGAACACTGTTATAGTGAACAGAAACAGCCCCCTAATCACTACTCCCTACTCCTAACCCTAAACAGAACACAGTTATAGTGAACAGAAACAGCCCCCTAATCACTACTCCCTACTCCTAACCCTAAACAGAACACTGTTATAGTGAACAGAAACAGCCCCCTAATCACTATTCCCTACTCTTAACCCTAAATAGAACACTGTTATAGTGAACAGAAACAGCCCCTTAATCACTATTCCCTACTCCTAACCCTAAACAGAACACTGTTATAGTGAACAGAAACAGCCCCCTAATCACTACTCCCTACTCCTAACCCTAAACAGAACACAGTTATAGTGAACAGAAACAGCCCCCTAATCACTATTCCCTACACTTACCCTATATAGAACACTGTTATAGTGAACAGAAACAGCCCCCTAATCACTATTCCCTACTCTTAACCCTAAATAGAACACTGTTATAGTGAACAGAAACAGCCCCCTAATCACTATTCCCTACACTTACCCTATATAGAACACTGTTATAGTGAACAGAAACAGCCCCCTAATCACTATTCCCTACTCTTAACCCTGAATAGAACAATGTTATAGTGAACAGAAACAGCCCCCTAATCACTATTCCCTACACTTAAACATAAAAAGAACACTGTTATAGTGAACAGAAACAGCCCCCTAATCACTATTCCCTACACTTAACCCTAAATAGAACAATGTTATAGTGAACAGAAACAGCCCCCTAATCACTATTCCCTACTCTTAACCCTAAATAGAACACTGTTATAGTGAACAGAAATACCCCCTAATCACTATTCCATACTCCTAACCCTATATAGAACACTGTTATAGTGAACAGAAACAGCCCCCTAATCACTATTCCCTACACTTACCCTAAATAGAACACTGTTATAGTGAACAGAAATACCCCCTAATCACTATTCCCTACTCTTAACCCTATATAGAACACTGTTATAGTGAACAGAAACAGCCCCCTAATCACTACTCCCTACTCCTAACCCTAAACAGAACACAGTTATAGTGAACAGAAACAGCCCCCTAATCACTACTCCCTACTCCTAACCCTAAACAGAACACTGTTATAGTGAACAGAAACAGCCCCCTAATCACTATTCCCTACTCTTAACCCTAAATAGAACACTGTTATAGTGAACAGAAACAGCCCCTTAATCACTATTCCCTACTCCTAACCCTAAACAGAACACTGTTATAGTGAACAGAAACAGCCCCCTAATCACTACTCCCTACTCCTAACCCTAAACAGAACACAGTTATAGTGAACAGAAACAGCCCCCTAATCACTATTCCCTACACTTACCCTATATAGAACACTGTTATAGTGAACAGAAACAGCCCCCTAATCACTATTCCCTACTCTTAACCCTAAATAGAACACTGTTATAGTGAACAGAAACAGCCCCCTAATCACTATTCCCTACACTTACCCTATATAGAACACTGTTATAGTGAACAGAAACAGCCCCCTAATCACTATTCCCTACTCTTAACCCTGAATAGAACAATGTTATAGTGAACAGAAACAGCCCCCTAATCACTATTCCCTACACTTAAACATAAAAAGAACACTGTTATAGTGAACAGAAACAGCCCCCTAATCACTATTCCCTACACTTAACCCTAAATAGAACACTGTTATAGTGAACAGAAACAGCCCCCTAATCACTATTCCCTACTCTTAACCCTGAATAGAACAATGTTATAGTGAACAGAAACAGCCCCCTAATCACTATTCCCTACACTTAAACCTAAATAGAACACTGTTATAGTGAACAGAAACAGCCCCCTAATCACTACTCCCTACTCCTAACCCTAAACAGAACACAGTTATAGTGAACAGAAACAGCCCCCTAATCACTATTCCCTAC
Organism: Megaleporinus macrocephalus; assembly: GCA_021613375.1. NCBI lineage: Eukaryota > Metazoa > Chordata > Actinopteri > Characiformes > Anostomidae > Megaleporinus > Megaleporinus macrocephalus. Next base: position 6,707,366 of record CM038720.1, on the reverse strand, counting down.
TCTTAACCCTAAATAGAACACTGTTATAGTGAACAGAAACAGCCCCCTAATCACTATTCCCTACACTTACCCTATATAGAACACTGTTATAGTGAACAGAAACAGCCCCCTAATCACTATTCCCTACTCTTAACCCTGAATAGAACAATGTTATAGTGAACAGAAACAGCCCCCTAATCACTATTCCCTACACTTAAACATAAAAAGAACACTGTTATAGTGAACAGAAACAGCCCCCTAATCACTATTCCCTACACTTAACCCTAAATAGAACACTGTTATAGTGAACAGAAACAGCCCCCTAATCACTATTCCCTACTCTTAACCCTGAATAGAACAATGTTATAGTGAACAGAAACAGCCCCCTAATCACTATTCCCTACACTTAAACCTAAATAGAACACTGTTATAGTGAACAGAAACAGCCCCCTAATCACTACTCCCTACTCCTAACCCTAAACAGAACACAGTTATAGTGAACAGAAACAGCCCCCTAATCACTATTCCCTACACTTACCCTAAATAGAACACTGTTATAGTGAACAGAAACAGCCCCCTAATCACTATTCCCTACTCTTAACCCTAAATAGAACACTGTTATAGTGAACAGAAACAGCCCCCTAATCACTATTCCCTACTCTTAACCCTGAATAGAACAATGTTATAGTGAACAGAAACAGCCCCCTAATCACTATTCCCTACACTTAAACATAAAAAGAACACTGTTATAGTGAACAGAAACTGCCCCCTAATCACTATTCCCTACACTTAACCCTAAATAGAACACTGTTATAGTGAACAGAAACAGCCCCCTAATCACTATTCCCTACACTTAACCCTAAATAGAACACTGTTATAGTGAACAGAAACAGCCCCCTAATCACTATTCCCTACACTTAAACCAATATAGAACACAGTTATAGTGAACAGCAATAGCCCTTAATCACTATTTCCTACTCTTAACCCTATATAGAACACTGTTATAGGAAAACTGAATGTGAATCAGGTTTTCTGTACATTGACATGATGTACAGACTGCTACGACAGTAGTGCACTACATAGTGAACAGGGCCTCTGATCTCAGCAGGGCTGCAGTCTTGGGGCGGGAACAATTCCTTGCATACCTTTCTGATCAGCACGAGCACCCCCTGCTCCAGATTCACCAGCTTGCTCAACATCCACTTGGTCTTGTTGAGGAGGGCGCTGGGGGCGTTGTCGTAGCGATCCAGAGAAGCTTGCAGTTCCACCAGAGGGTCAATCCAGACCTGGATGAGAATGAGGATGGAGTGGAGGAGCCATTTGTCCTGCAACGACACGCACAAAGCCCCAGAACTCTTAATAACACGTACCATAAAACCTCTTTCAGCCATTGTCTTATTGCGTAGGGCTATTAGCCGAATCCTCGGCAAGGCAGAACAATGCAGAGCCCTGCTTAGTGGTGCTTACTGAGATTTGCTGAACTTCGCTTTTGGAGGTAGGAATGGGGACAATATTGGAAGTGCACAAGTGGCTTCCACGGCCTTGCTGAGCGAGCACGGAGAAAGGGATGAACATCTCCTCCTGCAAAAAGAAAGGGGCAGAAAGAAATTTGGGGAGTTACTGCTTACGCTCCAGATTCTAAACCACAGGAGTGATAGTGAGTAATAATAATTAAACATGGGGAAAGTGCAGTGCTTAGTGTTTTAATATTTGTACGGAGCAGCATTTTATCTCATGGTAGACATCAGTTCAATGTGCACATGCTTTAAAGGACCACACACTTTCGTTTTTCCATATTGCTGATGATAGTTTTAATCCTTTTGGTTGTAGGTTCAAATCCCATGGTTTACTAGGTAGCACTACATGCTTTCGTTTTTCTTAAACACTGATAGATAGAAATGTAGTGACAGGTATACTTTTTTTGATGCTGATGATGGTTTTAACCCTCTTGGTTCACCCCTCACAACTGACAGCAGTATTTATGGGGAAAAACCAGAGGGTTGTAGGTTCAAATCCTACAGTTTACTAGGTAGGACCACATGCTTTTATTTTCCCATAACACTGATGGATGGAAATGTAGTGACAGGTATACTTTTTTGATACTGATGATAGTTTTCATCCTCTTGGTTGTTGGTTCCAATCCCATAATTTACTAGATAGGACCACATGCTTTCATTTTCCTTAAACACTGATGGATGGAAATATAGTGACAGGTTACTTTCTTCATGCTGATGATGATTTTAACCCTCTTGGTTGTAGGTTCAAATCCCACAGTTTACTGGGTAGGACTACATGCTTTCGTTTTCCCATAACACCGATTGAATGAAATGTAGTGACAGGTATACTTTTTGATGCTGATGATGGTTTTAACCCTCTTGGTTCACCCCTCATTACTGCCAACAGTATTCATGGGGAAAAACAAGTCTAATCTGAGTGAGTTTCCATTCTGAAAGAGGAATATATGATCCTGTAGGAGAGGTTAGCCTTAAACCAGAAGGTTGTGGGTTCAAATACCACAATTTATTAGGTAGGTCCACATGCTTTCATTTTCCCATAACATTGATGGATGGAAATATAGTGGCTGGTATGCTTTCTTTGAGCTGATGATGGTTTTAACCATCTTGGTTTTAGGTTCAAATCACACATTTAACTAGGTAGCACCACATGCTTTCATTTTCCCAAAACACCGATGGATGGAAATGTAGTGACAGGTATACTGTTTGATGCTGATGATGGTTTTAACCCTCTTGGTTCACTCCTCATTACTGCCAGCAGTATTTATGGGAAAACAAGAGTGAAACTGAGTGAGTTTTTGTTCTGAAAGGTGAATATAGGAGCCTGTAGGAGAGGTGAACATAGAGCCAGAAGGTTGTAGGTTCAAATCCCACAGTTTACTAGGTAGGACCATATGCTTTCATTTCCCTATAACATTTATGGATGGAAATATAGTGACAGGTATACTTTTTTGATGCTGATGATGGTTTTCACCCTTCATTGCTCACTAACAGCTCAATACAGAATCACTTACAGAAAGTCAGCGGTATATATGGGGAAAAATCTGAGTTAATCTGAGTCCATTTCTATTTGGAATAGAGGAACCTGTTGGGGAGTTTCAAATCCCATACATTTTAACAGGTATGTCTGTTTGGGGCCTTGAGCATTTAAACATTTAAAGTCCCTGGTGTTCCTGGCGAAGCTCTGCTGCCCCCAGATTGATGACCGGAAAGTACATAACATAACATGTCGCTTCCAACCTTTTAACTGTGCCAACAATAAAGCTTCCCAACTTTTTTGCCACCCAAACAAACAGATCACAGCTTACAAGAAAACTGAACCAGCCCAAGTATTTCAAACGCAACATAACAAATAATAATTAACAGCCTATCAAATTTCACTAGAGTGTACAATCACACAACACAATTAACAACAAAACAATCCCACCAAAAGCACAAGACTAATCACCGAGCACCTTGATAGAAATCATTATTAAAACAATAATATCCATCATATTAATAACTATTGACAGGCTAAATGTTTTAATGGTTTAATAAGTTTTTTGGACTATGTAGCTGCTGAGAAACATCCACCAACCAGCAACATCCAACCAACAGTGTCCTGTGGGCGGCGTCCTGTGTCCACTAATGAAGGACTAGAGGAACACAAACTGTGCAGCAGCAGATGAGCTACTGTCTCTGACTTTACATCTACAAGGTGGACCAGCAAGTAGTAGGAGTGTCTAATAGAGTGGGGTCCTAATCATTGAAGAACAGGGTAACAGAGTATACAGAGAAACAGATGAACTACAGTCTGTAAGTATCGCTCCTATATGGTCAGTGGAGCTGATGTAAGGAGGTGGTTTTAGGGTTATGGCTAGGTTATATATATATATGCTGTTCCAGTGATATACATACTGAACTATAACACTCTCTGAGAGTTCTGCCTGCCGGTGAAGGATACACTCAGTAATGTTCCAGTGGGAACCTCTCTCTAACAGTCTTAACCACATAAAATGAGCTCCATTTGAGGGTATCGATTGTAGCGCTTTACTCACAAACAGTGTCCTGGCCTCCTCTGAGACGCGGTAGATAAGCTCCGCGTGCTGGGTGGCTCGATCCAGAAGCTTCTCCACAGAGATGCTGCAGCGCGCTCCTCCAGCATCCCGGTCCGTGCAGTCCAGAGCCGAACCCAGCAGTCCGTTAACGGCACAGACCAGGATCCCCAGCAAGCACTGCAGAACTGGACACGAGAAACCCGGGATACTGATGTTACTGATGTCTGAAGTTGGAACCTGGGCTAACATACGACCTTCCATCTGTTTACTCTGGTTCAGTTTAAGCAAGCTGCACCTCAGTTCTATATCTGTATCTCAAACTCCAGTGTACACTCATGTAGCACGTTCAATGGAAATGGTGCCAAATGACCTGGAAGTCTTAAGATAGTGTTGAATTTGAAGTATGTGAGAAGATACATGAGAAGTATATGTGAGAAGTGTATGATCCCTCAGCGGTCATAGAAGGAGATACTCCACCTTTAGCCTTTTTCATTATTGCACAACAGGCCTCTCCAGCGTCGCTACTGTTGTTGGTTCTTGGCCACCGGCATCTTTTATACAGTGCAGACTTCATGAATGAATCCAAAGGGCACCGAAACTCTAACGCAAGTGGTAAGGCGATATTTTTCTGGTCACTGATTTCCACTATGATTTTATTCATGGGCTTCGCCTGAAGGATGGAAACACTAGAAGATCAGGATTTACCACTCAGCTCTAAAAAAACATGGGTTGTGTCAGCCTCCAGGCTATTTATACACGTTTCTCACTTTCTTATCTTCGGTGTGCTTACAGAAAGGAATAACGCTTATTTGCCGTGGCAGGAACTTGCAGCTTTTATAAGGTAGATTGAAAAATGATTACGCTGAATTGGTGAGCTTGCGGCACAGCTATTGGCATCTGCTATATTAAAAAGTAGACTTTTCAAAATTTCCGCACCAATATCGACATCAGGCTGTAAACAGCTTTATTTATTGCGTCTGCCGTTTATCTTTCATTTAGAAACTTCATTTGAAGCGCTATGACTGAAAGAAAAACACAAATATAAGAAATTGACTTTGAAATGAATTTTGGTCCCACTCTAGAAGAAGACCACCTTTTATAACAGGTTTATTAATGGTTTAAAATGGGCTTAATAATAGTTAATAAATAGGTCACAAACAACTATTGTTAATAAGCCGTTAATAAAGCACATAAAAAGCAGGTAAATATGCATAAATAAGAAAAACTATAGTGACCTAGAATAACAGTGAACCCACATTCATTTATACTGTTAAAGCTCAGATATTAATGTTTATGGCTCTTAGTTTGAGGCCGCATGGTGGTGTAGTGGTTAGTATGGTGGTGTAGTGGTTAGTATGGTGGTGTAGTGGTTAGTACGGTGGTGTAGTGGTTAGTATAGTGGTGTAGTGGTCAGTATGGTGGTGTAGTGGTCAGTATGGTGGTGTAGTGGTTAGTAAGGTGGTGTAGTGGTTAGTATGGTGGTGTAGTGGTTAGTACGGTGGTGTAGTGGTTAGTATGGTGGTGTAGTGGTTAGTATGGTGGTGTAGTGGTTAGTATGGTGGTGTAGTGGTTAGTACGGTGGTGTAGTGGTTAGTATGGTGGTGTAGTGGTTAGTATGGTGGTGTAGTGGTTAGTACGGTGGTGTAGTGGTTAGTATGGTGGTGTAGTGGTTAGTACAGTGGTGTAGTGGTTAGTATGGTGGTGTAGTCTGAGATTCTGAGATTGGCTCCAGCCCCTCCCCCTTGACCCCGACTAGCGGGATAGAGTGGAAGATAATGGATGGATGGCTCCTAGTTTGTTTTTACCCTCAGTCAGCATTAACCCTATTAATATATGGTCATATACATCATTTAGGAAGAGCTCATCTTTGTAAAGTATCTAGTAAGTATTAATAAACTAGTTTTAATCTGTAGTAAACCCTTTGTAAGGGTAGCTTTATTCTAAAGTAGTACTTGAATTTGTTTCTTCTCTATTTTTTTTTTTGCTAGTGTAATCACTCCACCGGATGATGGTCACCCTCACTATGTGTTGCATTGTTGAATAAGCACTAGGAAACCTTGGATGCTGGTATTAGACATGAGAAATGTGTTTTGAACATAGAAATTCAAAGGAGATCAAACACTATATATATATATATATATATATATATATATATATATATATATATATATTCTAACACTTTTTCCTTTATTACATTTTATATAAAAATGGTAACAGAAAAATGATTGTATATAGTGAGTGAAAAGTAATTAAACCAAATAATATCTGTTACACAGTGAAAATCATGTATTTAACATCCACATATGTAACAACATATATTTAACATTTGCACTTAACACTGTAAGACTTCACAAGCTCTCAGACCCTACTGTCTTGTCACAAGACCGCTCCACGGCCCTCGAGAAGTGGTCTTGCTAAACTTTACTGTTCCACCTTAAATGGTGCTGCAGTTGCATTCTGGCTCCTGAGGCGCCTGATTAGTACTGCTGCCCCATTTAAGGTGGAACGGGTGAACAGTTTTTAACTCACTGTGACTATGAGCTGTGATCTCACCAGGTTTCAGTCAGTGATTCATTGCAGCTCAGTAGATAGATTCTTTACAGAGAGTCACTGTGAAGCTGCTTCAAGATAAAATATATGTTAATGTTTCTTTAACAGCCTTAAAATATCACTTTCATTTCAAGCAGCTAAAAAAACTCTCCAGTGCATCGTTCCAGTAGGATCCTATAGGGGTACTAGCTGAATTTAGCATTGTTGTAGAGGTGGTTTTGAGCAGAACTCTAATCAGGTTCCTCACTGAAGTTCAACATATAGAGAACTATGTACTTAATCATGTAATTACACATTTATAACATAGAACATTCACAGTATTAACTCTTTAAATAATAGTTTTCATCAACTGTTTAGGGGTCAGTGGAGACCTTAGTTGCTTATTCATAGCTTGCCATACAAAGAGGAGTGTTTATACAGCCTGCGCTCAGGGGGTTAGATGTCTTTGTTCTTTTGACCTTCAGGTTAATCTTTTGACACAAACGAGAATGAGGATGAAAAAGAATAAATAAACACTTGTGTTTTATCTCAAATTACATGTTTTGCTAATTTCTGAGTGACAATAAGTGAATACATCGAACACAAACACGATCAAATACAAATATGCATTCCTCAAATTTTAGCACACAATGTCTATTAATTAAAGTTAATTCATTAATTAATTAAAGTTTAACATACTGGAAATATAGTGACCAGTAAGCAATGCAACACAAGTGACACTGTGTAACATCAATGACATTATGTAACACTAGTGAAACAGTGTAACATTAGTGACAATGTTCAACAGTGACATTGTGTAACAGTGGTGATGTAGTATAACACCAGTGACACTAGTGACACTGCATAACACCAGTAACATTGTGTAACACCAGTAAAGTTGTGTAACTGTGATTCTGTGTGACACCAGTGACAATACACAACAATGACATTGTGTAACAATAATGGTGTAGTGTAACACCAGTGACAATACACAACGATGACATTGTGTAACAATAATGATGTAGTGTAACACCAGTGACACTGCATAACACCAGTAACATTGTGTAACACCAGTAAAGTTGTGTAACAGTGATTCTGTGTAACACCAGTGACAATACACAAAAATGACATTGTGTAACAATAATGATGTAGTATAACACCAGTGACACTGCATAACACCAGTAACATTGTGTAACACCAGTAAAGTTGTGTAACAGTGATTCTGTGTAACACCAGTGACAATACACAACAATGACATTGTGTAACAATAATGATGTAGCATAACACCAGTGACACTATATAACACTAGTTACACTGCGTAACAGTGACACTGTGTAACACCAGTAACTTTATGTAACACCAGTGACATTGTGTAACACCAGTGACACTGCGTAACACCAGTCACTTTATGTAACACCAGTTAAACTGTGTAACACCAGTGACAATGCTGAAACCACGGTGGCATTGTGTAACACCAGTAACATTTTAATAACACCGTAAAACACCAGTGATGCTGTGTAACATCAATAACATTGTGTAACACCATTGACATTGCATAACACCAGTGTAATATCAGTGACTCTGCAGAACAACACTGATGTTGTGTAACACCAGTGATGTTTTGGAAATGTTTATATTTCAGTTACGGGGGTCTGAAGTGCAAAATAACAGAGAAAAAGAGTGAGAATGTGTCAACAGGGGTTTTTTTGACTGTGTAGTAGTAAATAGAAGAAAAAACTAAAGTTTACATCAAGGACGTTACATCAATATGAAAAAATGCTTATGAAGTGAAGTGTTTATGAAAATACTTAATTGTATTATGAACAGAATAAACTTTCTTGGTTTTAATCCTAAATAAAATGTGCATATGACCTTAAAACTACTAGAACTAAAAGTTCCAATCTTAGGTCATATTTTGAATTCAAAGCATGCTTTCAACCACAGTAACATGCTGTGGCACCATATCTACACTTATTTGTGATTTTTCATTCATACAAGTGAGTATTTTAATCATTTTAAGCGGTGATCTTAAAAAGTTTCAGGAAAAATTAATCTTATGAGCAGGCATTCAGTAAAAAGCCTTCAGAATTTGCCGGATAGGTCTCCATTTCACGTACCGAACAAAGTTTTGAATAGAGGCAGATGGCCATGAGAAAGTAAATGAAATGTAAATGAACTTTATGAATAGCATGGCTTGAGGATACGTCTCTTTCATTTGTGTGGAGCAGATTCATTACATTTTTTATGTAAATATATTCTTTTAGAAGTAAAGATGCCTCTGGGATTTAAATATTGATCTTAACAAACTTCAGTCGTCACATAACAACGACAGCGATTGCATAAAAATCCCATTACAGGTGACACTAATCGCTGCCACTCAAAGTCTATTACGTTTCCTCCAGCTTTGATAACGCACAGCCTCTGTACATGTGTGTAGAGGTAAAAGTCAAGTGGCAGCTCACGTCCATCTTTGGAGCCTTAGCAATTCCACCCACCCACACACACACAGGGGGCAGGTGGGGTGCAGGAAGTCGCTGGTTAAACATGCAGTGCTATCAGTGAAGCTTGCTTAACCTCAACTCATCCACATGGCTGCCTCTAATCTGCTTCTCTAAATGGCACAATCCTCCTACTGCTGAGGAGGAGCGTTACTCAGCTTCCGGCATTCCCTGCACACCTGCAAGAGGAAAGCAGAAGAAAGTTCTCTTAATTCTTATTTTGAATTCTTAGCTTAAATTCTCAAAACCTTGAAATTGAAAACTGTTTAATTGGAATTGTTTGTCTGTAAAATCTAAATAGGTACAGGTCTCTGTTTGGTGAGGCCCTCAAAATCTGAAGAGAAGGTCTTGTAGGTCACATGGAATCAAACATCAAATCAACACTGTACTGCCAAAAGTCACTGCCAATCATTGAATTCAGGAGTTTCAATCACTTTCATGGCCACATGAGTATAAAACCAAACACCTAGTCATGCAGACTGCTTCTACACTCATTAGTAAAAGAATGGGTCTCTCTCAGGAACTCAGTGAACTCCAGCGTGGTACCGTGATAGGACGCCACAAGTCCAGTGGTGAAGTTTCCTCACTACTATATATTCCACAGTCGACTGTCAGTGGTGTTAGAACAAAGTGGAAACTATTGGGAACAACACCAAGTGGTAGAACACCTACAATGACAGAGCGGGTCAGCGGATACTGAGGAGCATAGTGCACAGAGGTCACCAACTTTCTACAGAGTCAATCACTACAGACCTCCAAACTTCATGTGGTCTTCAGATCAGCTCAAGAACAGAGCGTAGAGAGCTTCATTGAATGGGTTTTCATGGCCGAGCAGCTGCATCCAAGTCTTACATCACCAAGAACAATGCAGAGCGTCGGATGCAGTGGTGTAAAGAATGTCGCCACTGGACTCTAGAGCAGTGGAGAGATGTTTGCTGGAGTGACCAATCAAGTTTCTCCACTTAGCCATCTGATGGACAAGTCTGGGTTTGGCGGTTGCCTGGAGAACAGTACTTGTCTGACTGCATTGTGCCGAGTGTAAAGTTTGGTGGAGGGGGGATTATGGTGAGGGGTTGCTTTTTAGGAGTTGGGCTCGGCCCCTCAGTTCTAGTGAAAGGAACTCTTAATGCTTCACCAGACCAAGAGATTCTAGACAATTTCATGCTCCCAACTTTGGGGGAACAGTTTGGGGGACGACCCCTTCCTGTTCAAACATGACTGCCCACCAGTGCACAAAGCAGCTCCATAAAGACATGGAGGAGCGAGTTTGATGTGGAAGAACTTTACTGACCTGCACAGAGTCCTGACCTCAACCTGATAGAACACCTTTGGGATGAATTAGAGCAGAGACTGCGAGCCAGACCTTCTCGTCCAACATCAGTGTCTCAAACATTCCCATAAACACACTCTTAAACCGTGTAGAGAGACTTCCCAGAAGAGCTGAAGCTGTTATAGCTGCAAAGGTTGGGCCGACATCATATTAAACCCTATGGATTAAGAATGGGACGTGAAGGCTGGCGAGCGAATATAGTTTTTTTTGATTATCAATGGATGGGACGAATTTCATCACTGGAAAAAAAATCCAAAACACTCAAGGTCTTCTGAAAGTCCCGAATATATCACTGACTGTAACTCCAGCCAAACTAGGTTTTAGAAGAATTTTTAGAATTGGAAAACAGACACTGCTCTATGCTCCACACTAAAAAGATAAATAAACTTGCCTTGCCTGTAGATTAGAATGACAAAACTTGTTCATGTGTGCATCCGTACTGCTTAGCTTTCCAACCCTGAACACCTTCAAGAGCCAAGCGGGAATACGTTATTCCCTTAATTCGTACCCAGTGATTTAGCTCATATAACTGACTTGGTCACTCCAAAACATTCCACATATTGGCCCTCAATGACTGTATAGCTGCTTTAGAAGTAGGTTTCAGCTCATTACCTATGTATGCACCAGTGAAGCACCGTGCAAGGAATTTTGAGGCGTTTGGTCGGATCTGAGCTGCTAAGATGCTTCAGCGTACTTGAGAATTCATCCAGCTGTTGCCGCCGGCAGCCACATCATCAATACCCATTTCAGAGGGATCATAAGTAACATAATCTTGGACAAATAAACCTAATCTTAAATAAAATTGTCATGTTTACTACCTGGTTGCAAATCCTTCACAATCGATGACTGCCTGAGGACCCCTGTGCAAAGAGATCAGGGTCGGACTTTCGTTTGGATCTGGGCAGTTAAAATACTTCTGCTCATCTCAGAATTCATCCTGCTGCTGTAATGCAGTGGTCACATCATCAATAAAGATGGCCATCCACTGCAACATGTTTCACTGAAGAGCTGGTTTTGGCTTTCCCTCATGAGCAGTTTCTTTTTTCTCCATACTCTTCCCGTTTCATCACTCTCTGTGTGTACCTGTGTATGTTCATCCTGATGGGTAATCGGTGTAACTCAGTTGCTGTTAATAAGACTGTTGAATTGTACTCAGGTAGGCATGGGCAGGCTGTAACCCAACATTCTGTTGGGTTACAGTGCGATTCAGACTGTGGGGTTCATTTTGTCAGGTTACAGTCAGTTTAGTACTGAATGATGTCAGTATACAATAAGGTTGGCACTGGATTCTGTTGGTATTTCATCAGGTTGGGACTGAATATTGTCAGGATACAATAAGGTTGGCACTGGATTTTGTTGATATTTCAATTCAGGACTGAATTTTGTCAGGATACAGTCTGATTGGTGATGAATTTTGTCAGAATCCAATCAGGTCAGGACTGAATTTTGTCAGGATACAGTCTGATTGGTGATGAATTTTGTCAGAATCCATTCAGGTCAGGACTGAATTTTGTCAGGATACAGTTCAGTTGGTGCTGAATTTTGTCAGATACAATCAAATTGGGACTGAATTACATCAGGATACAGCCAACTTGGGACTGAATTTTGTCAATATATAGTCCAGCTGGTACTGAATTTTGTCAGAATCCCATCAGGTCAGGACTGAATTTTGTCAAGATATAGTCCAGCTGGTACTGAATTTTGTCAGTATTTAGTCAGGTTGGAACTGAGTTTTGTCAGGATACAATCAGGTCAGGACTGAATTTTGTCAGGATACAGTTAGGTTAGTACTGAATTCTGTCAGGATATAGTCAAGTTGGAACTGAGTTTTGTCAGGATACAGTCAAGTTGGAACTGAGTTTTGTCAGGATACAATCAGGTCAGGACTAAATTTTGTCAGGATAGAGTTAGGTTGGTACTGAATTTTGTCAGGATAGTACTAAATTATGTCAGGATACCGTCAAGTTGGTACTGAATTATGTCAGTTGGTACTGAATTATGTCAGGATACAATCAGGTTGGGACTGAATTATGTCAGGATACAATCAGGTTGGGACTGAATTTTGTCAGGATACAGTCCTGTTGGTAATGATTTGTTCAGGATACTGTCTAGTTGGTACTGAATTTTGTCAGTTGGTACTGAATTTTGTCAGTTGGTACTGAATTATGTCAGTTGGTACTGAATTATGTCAGGATACAATCAGGTTGGGACTGAATTTTGTCAGGATACAGTCCAGTTGGTAATGATTTGTTCAGGATACTGTCTAGTTGGTACTGAATTTTGTCAGTTGGTACTGAATTATGTCAGTTGGTACTGAATTATGTCAGGATACAATCAGGTTGGGACTGAATTTTGTGAGGATACAGTCCAGTTGGTAATGATTTGTTCAGGATACAGTCTAGTTGGTACTGAATTTTGTCAGTTGGTACTGAATTATGTCAGGATACAGTTGAGGTGGGTTTCTCGGTTTAGAGAATTTTCTTGGGGTACCATAAGACTTGTCTGAATTTCATATTGCAGGTAGGTCGGGACGGAAGCTGGGCTGGGGCTGAATTTTCATAGGATACAGTCAGATCCAGGCAGCAGGCAATTATGTCTAGCACCAGCTGGGTTGGGACAGAATCAGGTTGGGATACAGACAGATCCATCAGGGTACTGTTGAGCTCAGACAGAACTTTAGTCAGTTTGTGATTGAATTTTTGGGATACTATCAGGTCAGCAGTGCATTTAGCTGGTGTACAGTCAGGCTAAGACTACAGATTTTCTTCTGTATACAATTGAGATCAGACTTTAATGGACTACGGTCAGGTTGGGATAGACTCTTGTTGGGGGCTGCAGTCCCGTTCATACAGTTTTGCTGGGATTCAGTAGGAACTGATTTTGGGTTAGAACTGTATTTTGTTGGGGTATTCAGGTTTGGACAGAGTTTTCAATCAGGGACTGCTTTTCTATTGGGGTACAGTCCAGTTTGGAGACATTTTGTTGTGGTATAATTTGGTGTAGGCAGATTTTTGTGAGTCTACAGTCAGAATCAGACAGAAAGGAAGAAAAGTAGCCTTGTGGATCAGAGAGGCCATCAGACGGGGGAGCAGCACAGAGAGGTTTAAGCCCAAGCCTGCATTAGAGGAAGCACTGATGAGTGGAGCTCTACCTGCATGCAGACACACACTCAAACACGCATTCTTACAGAGATAACAGGACACACACATACACACACAGACACACACACACACACATAAATATGGATGAGATTACTCTGCTCTGAGGATCTTTGTGCCCTCTGTAGTGGACTCTCTCTCTCGCTCTCTTTCTCTCTTTCTCTCTCACAACAGTCTCCCTCCATCGCTTCTCCCACACACTCTCTCTGCGTCTCCCCTTCACTCATCAGCCATACTTGTTGTGCTGTGATCCCAAGGGAGAGCCAAATGAGATGAATTTCAAAGCTCGGTTCACCATCAAAAGGAATCAAAGGTAGAGTCTGACTAGGCACAGGGGACATATTAAAGTTAGTTTTCATTAATTGAGACTTTGCTTTCAGGGCAGCCTTTTTCTTTCCGTAAGCAGAGAATTTTTTTATTTCGCCCGTGTGCTGTAAACCGGCTCTCCATGCATCTGCATGCAGCACGTTGAGTGATTCATAACTGCCTCCCTGTTGCCTTTTACCAGAAACTACATTTTTAAACAGCACGGACACTTGACACATGCTGACGATCGTTGAGGAAAGTGCCTCGAGTCTTCTTGTTCCTTCTGCGTAATAGGCTGTGCATAGATGCATTTCACGAGGAATACTAAGTGTTTCTAGATGGATATTTCCTGAGAACATTGTCATGCATAACCATCCTTGTTCTGTGAGCATGAGAGAGAGAGAGAGAGAGAGAGAGAGAGAGAGAGAGAGGACTGGATAATGTTTATAAAAGTTCATTTACATCTACTTCAGTTGCAGTCTATGCATGGACAGTGCTGAAGGCCTTGACAGCAAATGGCTACAAGGCTTTTCAACTCATTCTGAACGTAGGGTTTTTAGAGAATTGATTGATTTCTAGTCACAGTTATAGATGAACACAATCTAACTAAACTAATAACACATGAACTGTTGAGCCCATTGAGTCCACAAAACTTTAAGACAGTGACCTAAACATCCCCCTTTAGCTGCATCACCACCTCCAAGTGGTTTATACAACACTAAGGAAGTGTTTTGGATCACTCCTTCCTGCAAATGTATTTCAGTTCATCAATATTTCTGGGATGCCTTGCTTGCACAGACCACTACAGGTCAACGTCTCAGTAGGTCAAGACTTGGCCAATCCAAAACAACAAATCTTCTTCTTTTCCAGCCGCTCTTTAGTTGGTTTACTTGTGTGCTTTGGGTCTGTGCATCACCCAACAACTCTTCAGCTTGAGGTCATGGACAGCTGCCCTTGTGTTCTCCAGTAAAATGTTCTGACACACCTTTTGACTTTATCGTTCCCTCAATGATTGCAAGGCTTCCAGAGCCTGAGGCAGCAAAGCAGCCTCAAACCATGATGCTCCCTCCACCATGCTTCACAGGAAATGTACATGGTATATTAAGTGATTTGACAATCACGCATGTTTTGGCTGCAGAACTCCAGGAAAATTGGTTCTTTTCCATTGAATGGCCTAACGGTTCTGAGCAGTGTAATCATTTCAATGGCATTTCCACAGTTCGGCATGGAATGTCTACAAACAGTGACCCTGCTCAGGACTGTAGAACCATTTGAGTGGTTCTCAAACTATGATGACTCCTCCACCATGCTTCACAGGTAATAGACCTACTATATTAAGCACCATAAGTGATTGGACAAGTTGTATTGTTTTGGCTGCAGAACTATTTTTCATCGTAATGGAAAATGTAACTGATCCAATGGCATTTCCTCATGGACACGGTTCGGCATGGAATGTCTACAAACAGTGACCATGCTTATGACTGTACAACCATTTGAGTGGGATGGAAAAGAAGAGGCCTGAGGCTAAATCATGATGCTTCCGCCACCATGCTTCACAGGTAATATACCTAGTTTATTAAGTGCCATGACAAATTGGACAATAATACAAGTTGGGTTGTTCCAGCTGCAGAAACAATGGCCTCTTTCCCATCAAATGGTGAAATTACTCTAATGCCATTACTACATGGACACGATTTGGAAAGGAATACTAATAAACAGCAACCATGCTCAGGACTGCGGTACCATTTCAGAGAGTTGGCCTAATAACTTATCTATTTGCTGAATGGTTCTATATCTAATTGTTTTTGCCAACTCCAACCAAAAACAGTCCAATAAACAGCTACACAGCTGCCAGACCTTGACCTGTCAAGAGTGTGTCCTGCCTTCTGCCCAATGAACACTAGTGACCCAGGAATAAAAGCAGTGTATATGATGAATAAGTGCAAGTGGGTTATTTCCATTGCTAGTTTTCATGAAAAGTGTACTGTAGTTAACAATAACAACATTAAAAATTGAATGTAATTGTAATATGACCCTACATAACAGTATATGTACATGTCTATGTGCATCTCATCTTCCATGACAAGTTTATCATGTGCAATAGCAATGATAAGGAAAGGATGCATGTAAAATAAATCTGACTACAATGAAAGAAGAAGGAAAAAAGTAAAAGGCAAACTCAGCTTTGAAGGTTTCGATCAACTTAGTCCCAGTGCGCCATAACTGATTGGACAGACTAACAATCTGAAATTGAGTACTTGGCTGCTAGAAGTCTGTACACCACCAGATGCTGGGTGTCTTCTCTGGTGATGCACTGCCAGACTTATAATATAGATATATTCACATCCTGCCGGTTTCAGTTAACAACATTCCACTTTTTGGCCCTGAATATCCCCATAGTTGCTTTAGCAGTTTGTTTTGCAGCAAGCTTCAAGGTGAAGATGATTCCTTTTGCTTCAGGATTCATACGGCCAACGCCAACTTCACCACCAATTACTGTCCACTGGCAACCATACAAGCCCATGCTGCCGTGCCTCATACACGAGATCATGATCTGGTCATACTTTCTTCGCCTCGCTCTGTTAATATGGTGTGTTTGGTACACTTTCTCCCAGACCTTTTAGTAAACTGGGCCCTGACTTTTCTGATCTTGAGGCTGATCAGTGGTTTTCATCTTGTGATGACCGCTCTGAGGTCATGCTGGAGGTGGAGGTGATGTGTTCCTCTCTTTATGGTAAGTCTAGACCTACGTCCTGGACGGTATCCTTCATCTGTCCAACAGCTTGTTTCATGATCGAAAGCAATCTTTGGCTGTCCGCTACGTGATGGTGTTCTGTGGTCTACCAGGTCATTTGCTACTGCTGTTACTGTTGCTAAGCTCACCAGTGAGTTCCTGCATGCTAGCACTGTACCAATCAATTGATGTACAGAGAACCGCAGAGGCATAAGCATCTGATTTTAAGTCTCAAACAAACAGTAATGAACCTAAGTGGAGCAATATTTGACAAAATTTCTACAGTGTAAGTTGTGTAAGTTATTATTCTGTAGGCCAGTAAACGCCTCTGCTTAGAGTTCTCAGGCTCTTCCACAGTCTTGCAGGGCCAGATGTGGTCTCAAAAGGAGAACATCCAAGGAGAAATCTGAGTAATGTTAGGGTAAATGTGGGTGGGAATGTCGATTAGGGTTGGGGAATTAAATGTTTTGTGTTTTAAGTGTTAAATTTCTAACACAAGCTTTTCACTGGCCAGTCTGATTTGCTTTCTGTTATTGATTTAAATTAAAAGAGCAGGGACTAGGGGAGTTTGAGGGTGGGCTTTAAAGGCTTAACCCTAGTTAGTAGCAGATTTTGCTGTGAACCAAATATCGATACACTTCAGTATCACAGTCTTATGTCTTGTGTGTATAATCAATTCATTGTTAAATCTAAATATCAATGGCAGATAGGAAATGTCAGCACTCTTCATTCCCTTCTGAAGGAACCAAACTGTCAGCACTAGCTTTGATGTTCATCTTTAAACAAGGCTGAAGTTCCTGTTCGCCATATTCTTAATCAGATGTTCAGTTTCACCTTAAATGCTGCAGCTTGTAAAGTGGAAAGGAAAACTCACAAAACAACTGAACTTCAGCTCCACATCTTTAACAGGATCCTGAACAACTTTAACTCTGCAGTCTGTATGTTTCACTCTGGACAGTTTCTCCAACACTCGGAGCAGCTTCAGCTCAGCGTTCAACACTGAAGAGACGAGCAGCTCCACCTTTATTAGCACTACAACCTCCAACAGTGACTGTAAGTAGCAGCCATGCTGTGTGAGTGGATCACTGTGTGCTGGTTGAAGCAGATCATCTTAAACTGAAAGTTTCACAGAAACACCTTTAATCTACTTTGTGTTTGATGTCCAGATGAAAGCGAGTAGCTAGTATAGGTAATGTTAGATACTAGCAGCTCCAAGTAACCAGCACAGCTAACTAAACAGTATGAGGAGCTTATTTACACAGAGGTTCGGTTTATTTTGTCTGTTTTAACATGTTGTGTCTGTGTGATCATTGTGGCGTATCACTGTAAACCAGCCAATCAGAGCAAAGCTCATTAGATTATTCATGAGCTCAGCTAAAAAAGGGAAAACATATAACACATACACTACCACTCAAAAGAATCACTTTAGAATTCCATTTCATGCAATTTTCATGCAATTCACAAACAATATTGTAAACAATTAATGTAAGTGTATCAGGTGATTTTTAAAGAATATAAATGTTTGTATTAAAGTCTATTTTTGTATAGAGGCTTATTTAGCATATAGTCCTATTATCAGTAATTCTCAGTCCTCTGTCTAAATCTCCTGGTACGACCACCAATCCAAGCTAAGGATGTTATTGGACTAATTGGTTGTTAGGACACTCTTGCTCAATTGTGATGCACAGCTGAAAAACATTCTACTAATAAGTGAGTATAAAAGGGAACAACATTCTAGGTTAGTTTAGTATCTGAAGATCAGCAGTTGATGGCTTGCTGACCGACTCACAATGACCAGAAAGAAACAACTTTCTTTAGAGACCCGTCAGTCCATTGTTGTGTTAAGGAAGAAGATACTCCATTGAAAACAAGAACATTTCACTGTGATCCTAACTTTTAAAAAGGTAGTGTACCTTCTAGGTAGAACATCAGAGAGTAATTTAAATACTGAATAAATGCGTTCGCCTTTAACATTCTTCAACATTCACACTCTCTTTGGTCTTCTGCTGGAGGGATGACAGTCTAAATAAAATATGTCACATGTGAAAACAACTTTAAACCTTTCCTGCAGACCATATTATATGTTATATGGTCCCTGAAAAGTGAAGGGGGGAGGGGGGGGTATAAAACCAGTGATGCTTCCATTATAATTCACCCAATGGTACGTATGCTTTAAGTAGGGATGTTCACTGTCCAGTTATTTCTAATAAGAAAACTCAAAGCTAAAACTCAACCACTGTTAAAATGCTTACTGTACTGTACAGTACGAACACGCTACACATGCTGCACTGCATGTTAAACATGTTTAATAGCTACTATGGCAGGGTTGCCATGTAGCTACAGTGCGGTTGCCTTATAATGAATTGTCCGGGATTTCGTTCGCGCTCGACGGCTCCCGCTCAGCCAGGAATTAATTGTTTTCATTTGAAGTATGTGATGACTGACACGGCTGGTAATAAAAACCGCCCAGCTTTTTATATGTGCTCCAGCCACCGCATTTAATCCTCTGGAACAATAAAAGCATATCACTGCTGGTAAGCCGCGGGGCCTCTGGGTATTTTTGGGCAACTGAGGCATGCAGTTGCCATGCCAATGCGCCTCCATCGCATTCGAAATAAGTTCACTGATGGAGCTGGACCACTGGCCACAACCGGGGAGACAAAGAAGTGTGAGGGGGTTGGAGCCTTAGGAAAGCCAGAGGAGACAGAACAAGAGTAAGTTCCTCACCTTTGCACAGCCTCCCCCCCTCCTCATTACCCAGCCGCACCATGCAGAGCGCAGCTTCAATTAGCATGGCAGCAGCGCTGGCGGTCTCCAGGCTGCGCCACTGCCGGGACCCCGGCTGTCCGGCAAGACGAGCAAACAAACTCCTGGCATTCATAAAGGGGATAAAACAGGCTCTGAAAAGGTCAGCAGAGCCAGAGAAAGTGGAGCCTCTGCTCGGGCTCTCTGGTGACAGCCCACCTGCTCATGAGCAATGGCTTAGCCCCCCGGTTTATCCGCACCGAGGCCCAAACGTAGGCTTTCAAAGGGAAAGTTTTAGTGCAGGCTTGATAGAGAGAGTGTCTCCATGGTCTTTTTTCTCCCTCTCTTTCTCTCTCTCTCTCTCCCCCCCTCTCTCTCTTTTTGTCCCGACCCCCTCCACGAAGCACTCATTCGATTTTGCTGCTCGCTGTGAAACAAAATCAGGAGGCAGGAGGTAGAATCCAGCGTGTGGAGAAGGTCTAAACACTCCAGACTTTACAGGATTACAGGGATCAGTGGATATAGATCCAGCACATGGGAATTTCAGTGACTCTACAAAGGCCCCGGCAACGTTCTGCTTTGGGAATTCTTTTCTGTAGGCGGTTGGGAGGAGTTGAAATTGGCCTCTAGGAATCATAGCTGACAGGTATATTGTAGACAGAGATACTTGAAGATACTCCACCTGCATGAGGAAGTTGGGCTTGTACATGTGGGTATCTGGAGTTCCTACCAGCCCACGAGCTGAGAAGTAAGATAATCCAGTCTAGACCAGAAAACATGGGATTTAACAAGTCTTTCAGATTTGGCTCCCCTTCCTACATCAAACGGGGGCTCATTAGACTAATACCGCCACCCCCCACCATCTGAGAAGCTCCAACCATAGCTTTAGGACTACCTTAGCAAAGGGGTGCCGGAGCTACAGACGCAAAAAGCTGTATGTGTTTGCTGACCACTTGGTGTCTGACACAAAGTTAAAGTTTCTTATTTTATCCAGTTCCACCTTAAATGGTGCAGAAGTTACATGCTGACACACTTCTGTCCAGCTCTATATTCACATTTTCCAGTTCCATCTTAAATGGTGCACAAGTTACATACTGGTTTCTCAAGCTACCTGTCCTCCTCCTTGTTAGAATTTTCCAGTTCCACCTTAAATGTTACAGCATATACATTCTGGAGCTTTAGTCTACCTGTCCAGCTTTATACTCACATTTTCCAGTTCCATCTTAAATGGTGCACAAGTTACATACTGGTGCTTCAGGCTACCAGTCTAGCTGTATGTTCAAACTTTCCAGTTCCACCTTAAATGGTGCAGCAGTTACATGCTGGTTCCTCAAGCTCCCTGTCCACCTCCTTGTTAGAATTTTCCAGTTCCACCTTAAATGGTGCAGCAGTTACATGCTGGTTCCTCAAGCTACCTGTGCACCTCCTTGTCAGGATTTTCCAGTTCCACCTTAAATGGTGCACAAGTTACATACTGGTGCTTTAGGCTACCGGTTTAGCTGTATGTTGAAATTTTCCAGTACCACCTTAAATGGTGCTGCAGTTACATTCTGGAGCCTTTGTTTACCTGTCCAGCTTTACATTCACATTTTCCAGTTCCATCTTAGATGGTGCACAAGTTCCATACTGGTGCTTCAGGCTACCGGTCTAGCTGTATGTTCAAACTTTCCAGTTCCACCTTAAATGGTGCTGCAGTTACATTCTGGAGCGTTTGTTTACCTGTCCAGCTTTACATTCACATTTTCCAGTTCCACCTTAAATGGTGCAGCAGTTACATGCTGGTTCCTCAAGCTACCTGTCCACCTCCTTTGTTAGAATCTTCCAGTTCCACCTTAAATGGTGCTGCAGCTACATTCTGGAGCCTTTGTTTACCTGTCCAGCTTTATATGTCCAGCTTTTCACTTTTTCCAGTTCCACCTTAAATGCTAAAACAGGTTGGCACTTCTGTCCAGTCTTGTTTGCGTCTACACTGCTCCACCTTAAACTATGCATTGGTTACATGCTGGTGCCCCAGTAAACCGGTCCAGCTTCCTGTTTGTGTTTCTCCTGCTCCACCTTAAACACCTCAGAGTCACTGCTGGACTGAGAATCGTCCACCAACCAAAACTATCCAGACAGCAGTGTCCTGTGGGCGGCGTCCTGTGTCCACTGATGAAGAACTAGAGGAACACAAACTGTGCAGCAGCAGATGAGCTACTGTCTCTGACTTTACATCTATAAGGTGGACCAGCAGGTAGTAGGAGTGTCTAATAGAGTGGACAGTGATGATATCAGCACCATGATCTCAGCTCTGTGGTGGTCCTGTGGGGGTCCTGATCACTAAAGAACAGGGTAACAAAGTCTACAGAGAATCAGATGAACTGGAGTCTGTAGGTGTAGAGCTACAAACTTCTCCTATACGGTCCGTGTGTGATCCGTATTGACGGCGCTGCTGTCTGCGTTTGATGGAGGTGTTGCTGGAGGTGTTCGTGGTTCTCTTTTATTCTTTCATTTCCCTACTTTTATTTTCTCAAGGTGATTTTTTATTCTCTTATGAGCTGCTGTCAGTCTATCAGTAACCCAATAAGCTGTGGAAATAGAGAGAAACACGTCGTATAATAGAGAAAAAGTGACAAACTAATTCATCATTCCGTTTCCTTTCTCTGTACTTACATGAATGCTGCTTTTCTTCCCCACGAGCCAGAAAAAAAATATATAAATAAATAAATAGTGGTGCTGGTCTCCAGCGTCATGTGCGCTAGATGGCAGTAAAAGTCTTGGCTGCTTTTCTCCCCCCCACCTCCACCTTTCCAGAGTGACACTAGACCTCTGTTCTGGGGATTGAGCGTTGGCTCGGCTTTATTTGTGGAGGAGAGTTGTCACAATAAGGCTTGGGAAGTGATGTACACGCTTAATTTCCAGACGGCAGGAAGAAAACAAGGGCCTACTGTAGTTTAATGAGGAGCTCCTATAGCCGTGTGTTTACCTGATCACCCGCAGCATCCTTGGTCTTCCTCCGCTCACCTCCGGAGGTCCTGCGCGCCGCCGATGTGAAGGAATGTTATTTATGAAAGCGTGTTAACGCAGGCGTCGCTGTCAGGCTGGAACAGAAGCCACCGCAAGGCCATGAAATGAACAGGGACAGAGGAATTGCATCAGAGTGCCATGTATATTATTTTTACCCGGTCCGCTTTCAGAGCCTGTAAATCAAAACCCGCGTCCCATAAATGCTGGGAAGGAGAAAAAAAAACCAAAAAAAACCCCAAACAAACGTATACGGTCTTAACGTCCCCGACGTTGGCGACAGCTTGAGCGGTTTCAGTGGCGGGTTCCTCGGCAAGCTAATTTCCCCCGTGACGTCTCGCCGTCCTCTCAAGGCCTCCTCGTCATCCGCAGGTGATTAGATTTATGAGTCTGATAACGACATGCAAACGTTCGCCGACGTTTAGAAGAGCTTCTTTTTCTTCTTCTTTTTTTTCTGATCCCTTTCTTTTTTTTTTTCGCCCACCGCGAGCGCGCGAGGCAGATATTTCAAGAGCTTTTCATCAAGCGAGCACCTCTTTAAAAATGGGCCAAGGAAAAGCTAACGAGATTCTCTCCGAATAATTGGCCATCATGAAACCGGAGCCTCCGAGGCTGCTTCTCCTTTACTCCTGCAAGATCTCTAATCAAGAGGTAGAACATCCAACATACAGATCTCACGGCTCTGGGCAGTAATGGTCGGCCCGAGCGCGTCTTTCTTGGGCGGACAGCGGGTGAAAACGTTGTTCGTCGTTATGGTGATGCGCCTTTTCCTGAAAACTGTTTTAAAGGAGTTGCGGCGCTGAATGTAAATAAAAACAGGATTCAGTGATGTGCAAATCATTTAATGCTTATATTGAATTGGATTTGAGGGATTCCTTCAGTAATGCAGAGGGGGAGGAGTCACTCAGAGATTGAGACTTTCAGAAGAGGGGGTGGGGTCACCCAGAGAGGCGGAATCAATAAGAAGAGGGGGGCGGGTCACACAGAGAGGCGGAGTCTATCAGAAGTAAAGAGGGGGAGGTGTCACGAGAGGTAGAGTTTTTATGAAGAGGGGGAGCGGTCACCCAGCGAGGTGGAATCTATCAAAAGTAAAGAGAGGGGAGGGGTCACCCAGAGAGGTGGAGTCTATCAGAAGTAAACAGGGGAGGGGTCACCCAGAGAGGCGGATGTTTTCAGGAGTAAAGAGGGGGAGGTGTCACCCAGACAGGGCGGAGTCTATCAGAAGTAAAGAGGGGGAGGGGTCACCCAGAGAGGCGGAGTCCTTAGACGTAAAGAGGCGGTGGGGTCACCCAGCGAGGTGGAATCTATCAAAAGTAAAGAGAGGGGAGGGGTCACCCAGAGAGGTGGAGTCTATCAGAATTAAAGAAGGGGAGGGGTCACCCAGAGAGGTAGAATCTATTAGAAGAGGGGGAGAGCTCACACAGAGAGGCGGAGTCTATCAGAATTAAAGAGGGGGAGGGGCCACCCAGAGAGGCGGAGTCTATCAGAATTAAAGAGGGGGAGGGGTCACCCAGAGAGGCGGAGTCTATCAGAATTAAAGAGGGGGAGGGGCCACCCAGAGAGGCAGAGTCTATCAGAAGTAAAGAGAGGGGAGGTGTCACCAAGAGAGGTGGAGTCTATCAAAATTAAAGAGGGGGAGGGGTCACCCAGAGAGGCGGAGTCTATCAGAATTAAAGAAGGGGAGGGGTCACCCAGAGAGGTAGAATCTATTAGAAGAGGGGGAGAGCTCACACAGAGAGGCGGAGTCTATCAGAATTAAAGAGGGGGAGGGGCCACCCAGAGAGGCGGAGTCTATCAGAATTAAAGAGGGGGAGGGGTCACCCAGAGAGGCGGGGTCTATTAGAAGAGGGGGAGGGCTCACACAGAGAGGCAAAGTAAATTATTGTTTTTACTTAGTCCGCTTTTAGAGCCTGTAAATCAAAACCCTAGTTCAAAAACTGCCGCTGAGTGCCGCTGAGTGGGCTAGTGCACTATAGACCTCCTATAGACCTCCTTACTTTTACTTTTATACTTTAAGTAGTTCTGAAAGCAGTACTTTTACATTTTTACTGGAGTAAAAAGCTAGAGTTGATACTTCAACTTTTACAGAGGTATTTGAAACCCTAGTACATATACTTCTACCTGAGTAATGACTGTGAATACTTTTGACACCTTTGAAAACGTGATCTTTGGTTGGGAAGACTTCAAGAAACGAGTAGAAATCATGGTGAAGATGCAGAAGCTTCATATAACTTCTCAGGGTCAACACTATTCAGCAGCACACGAATGGAAAAGGCTGCAGAACTATAGCAAAGACCTTGAACATCCCTGTCAGTACAATAGGTGTGATAACATGCCAGGTTCACAGAAAGCACTACTCGGCGTAGGAGGCGTAGCCAGGACGTTTGCGGGGGCCGGGGGGGGCAGTTTGTTTTGTTGGGTGGCAGACAATCAAAAAACAAAAACAAATTGAATTAGCAGTTAATATCTACCTTCTGTACTTGTATCAGGCCTAACTGTTTCTAAAGAACCGGTCACATTTTAAACGTTCCTGTTTTTGATAAGGATCTGTGAAAAATATTCATAACACATTCTATAAATGCTGTATGCAAAATACATTATAAAGGCATAAATTAGTTAACATTAATTATAGCACCAGACATAAGGTTGCATACAAGAGAAAGCAAGCAATGACGTGCAAATCATCTAAACCTTATATTTAATTGAGTAGAAGGAGTTTCTCCAAAGGAGGAAGAGTCACACAGATAGGTGAATGTTTCAAAAGCAAACAGGGGGAGGGGTTATCCAGAGAGGTGGAGTCTTTTAGAAGTAAAGAGGGGGAGGGGTCACACAGACAGGCGGAGTCTGTCAGAAGGAAAGAGGGGGAGGGGTCACACAGAGAGGCGGAGTCTATAGGAAGTTATAAGAGAAAGGGGTCACCCAGAGAGGCAGGGTCCATAGAAATAAAGAGGGGGAGGGGTCACCCAGAGAGGCGGAGTCTGTCAGAAGTAAAGAGAGGGTAGGGGTCACTCAGAGAGGCGGAGTCTTTCAGAAGAGGGGGAGGGAAAGGTTTCACACAGAGAGGCGGAGTATATAGGAAGTAAAGAGGGGAAGGGGTCACCCAGAGAGGCAGAGTCTGTAGAAATAAAGAGGGGGAGGGGTCACCCAGAGAGGCGGAGTCTGTCAGAAGGAAAGAGGGGGAGGGGTCACACAGAGAGGCAGAGTCTGTCAGAAGGAAAGAGGGCGAGGGGTCACTCAGAGTGGCGGAGTCTATAGGAAGTAATGAGAGGAAGGGGTCACCCAGAGAGGCAGGGTCCATAGAAATAAAGAGGGGGAGGGGTCACCCAGAGAGGCAGAGTCTTTTAGAAGTAAAGAGGGGGAGGAGTCACCCAGAGAGGCGGAGTCCTTCGAAAATAGAGGGAGGGGTCACCCAAAGAGGTGGAGTCTGTCAGAAGTAAAGAGGGGGAGGAGTCACCTAGAGAGGCGGAGTCTTTCAGAAGTAAAGAGAGGCAGAATATGCAAAATACATTATAAATGCCTTAATTAGTTGTCATATGGCATACATACTCCCTTATAACACCAAACATAAGAATTCATAATGTCTCAAATAATCATAATTCCATGCAGGAGAAAGCAAGACTATATGACTATATGACCCCATAAAGTCAGACTATATAACACATTATAACATCTGTTTATAAGAACATTGTATACAGTAATCACATTCTGCCTGATGATTGGAGGCTGTATGTGAGGTGGGACCATTGATAGCCTCTTCTTTAATGCCAAGGAACAGCAACTAATGTTGACCAGTATGTCCTCCTGGCTCTGCAGTAAATATACCAGCATGTTGTTCTGGTGTGTTATAGAGCTTAAAAACACTTACAGTGTGATTATAATGGATTATAAAACCTGAAATTATAAAGTTATATACTCTTATTTTATACATGTCACTAAAACAAAGCAGTTCTACCTCTACCTCTTCCAAGCTCATGACATTATAAGGCATTAGTTTAGCTTCATAGAACCTGGTACCAGAAAATCCCTCTATCATTTAGTGATGCATGTTGTTTTATTGTTTAAGGTAATGCACGACAAATGCATAACAAACATTAATTAATTTATTCATCTTCATAAGCGGCCTATCCTTTGGACTGGGACTGGAACCCAGACACTTCTCGCTGTGAGGTGCCAGCTCTACCTTAAGTCAAAGCAGATAAACTTTATTATATTGATGTAGAAACGTATTTAAGAGCCTTTATATGAGTTGTGCTGATACAGATGGTGTTGGGTAAGCCAAATGAAGAAGGCTAATGCTCCAGGTCTTGACCAGCATTCAAGTAGCCTATCAGAGCAAAGACAAGCCCATCATTGCACACATCATCAAGCGACTCTTATAACTCATCTGCAAGTGCCCTGATGCCAGTTAAGTGTAAACATTTACACAGAGTAGGCCGAGGAGAACACTTCTCTGGGGATTACTTCATAGATGATAGCTGGCTGTCTCGTTTTGCATAACTGGGGTGATCAGGCCTTATGTCAATAAGCTGTAATCTTCATCCCTACACCCCACACACAACTCCTGCACAAGCATTTCAACAAATCAGACCTCGTTTGGATAAATGTGCTCTGGTCGAAACACACAACAGCCGAAAGAAGCAGAGACTGGTTCCTTACACAGATGGAGGTTTTTACATTTCCCAGCCAATCTCCTGACTTGAACCTTATTGTAAATTTATGAAGGATGTTGAAATTGCGAGTCCAGCAGAGGGGCCCTCGTAACCTTGAGGAATTGAAGATGGCCTGCCAAGAGGAATGGACCAAAACAGTCCTGCAGAAAGCTAATTACTTCTTACCGTAGGCGTCTCGAAGCTGTAATTGGTGACAACAGCTTTGAAACAAAGTACTGAGGTTATTAATCTGTGGTGTCTGAATCCGTTTTAAGGGGTCATAAGACTGTTTAGTTCTGACGGCTATCTGGGCCATAATAATTCAGACTTTTTTGCAAACTTCCATAGAGTCAATCTAGGACGCAGACGTCCGTAGATTTCGCTTTACTCTGCCTAAGATCATAAGGAGAACCTGGATATGTGCACAGGAATTAAACCACAGGCTGGGAATGAGTCCCAACCTAACCCAACCTAACCCGTCTGGCCAAACATTTATTGTAGATACCCAAACAAGGCCAATACCTAAGATAGTGGCCTAATCCCAACCCAAATCTGGACTGATCCTAACCCAAATCTGGACTGATCCTAACCCAAATCTGGACTGATCTTAACACAAATCTGGACTGATCCTAACCCAAATCTGGACTGATCCTAACCCAAATCTGGACTGATCTTAACACAAATCTGGACTGATCCTAACCCAAATCTGGACTGATCTTAACCCAAATCTGGACTGATCCTAACCCAAATCTGACCTGATCCTAATTCAAAACTGACCTGATCCTAACCCAAATCTGTTCTGATATCAAACCAAATCTGGACTGATCCTAACCCAAATCTGGACTGATCTTAACCCAAATCTGGACTGATCCTAACCCAAATCTGACCTGATCCTAATTCAAAACTGACCTGATCCTAACCCAAATCTGTTCTGAAATCAAACCAAATCTGGACTGATCCTAACCCAAATCTGGACTGATCTTAACCCAAATCTGGACTGATCCTAACCCAAATCTGGACTGATCCTAACCCAAATCTGGACTGATCCTAACCCAAATCTGGACTGATCTTAACACAAATCTGGACTGATCCTAACCCAAATCTGGACTGATCCTAACCCAAATCTGGACTGATCTTAACCCAAATCTGGACTGATCTTAACCCAAATCTGGACTGATCCTAACCCAAATCTGACCTGATCCTAATTCAAAACTGACCTGATCCTAACCCAAATCTGTTCTGATATCAAACCAAATCTGGACTGATCCTAACCCAAATCTGGACTGATCTTAACCCAAATCTGGACTGATCCTAACCCAAATCTGACCTGATCCTAATTCAAAACTGACCTGATCCTAACCCAAATCTGTTCTGAAATCAAACCAAATCTGGACTGATCCTAACCCAAATCTGGACTGATCTTAACCCAAATCTGGACTGATCTTAACACAAATCTGGACTGATCCTAACCCAAATCTGGACTGATCTTAACCCAAATCTGGACTGATACTAACCCAAAACTGACCTGATGCTAACAAAATTCTGGACTGATCTTAACCCAAATCTGACCTGATCCTAATTCAAAACTGACCTGATCCTAACCCAAATCTGGCCTGATTCCAACCAAAATCTGGACTGATCCCAATTCAAAACTGACCTGATCCTAACCCAAATCTGTTCTGATATCAAACCAAATCTGGACTGATCTTAACCCAAATCTAGTCTGATCCCAACCCAAAACTTGGCTAATCCTAACCCAAAACTGGACTGATCCCAAACCAAATCTGGACTGATCTTAACCCAAATCTGGACTGATCCCAACCCAAATCTGTCCTGATCCCAAACCAAATCTGGCCTAATTCTAACCCAAATCTGGCCTGATCCCAACCCAAAAGTGACCTGATCCCAACCCAAATCTGGACTGGTCCTAACCCAAATCTGGCCTGATTCCAAACCAAATCTGAACTGATCTTAACCCAAATCTGGCCTGATCCCAACCCAAAAGTGACCTGATCCCAACCAAAATCTGGACTAGTCCTAACTCAAAACTGGCCTGATCCCAAACCAAATCTGGACTGATCTTAACCCAAATCTGGACTGATCCCAACCCAAATCTGGCCTGATCCCAAACTAAATCTGGCCTAATTCTAACCCAAATCTGGCCTGATCCCAACCAAAAAGTGACCTGATCCCAACCAAAATCTGGACTGGTCCTAACCCAAATCTGGCCTGATTCCAACCCAAAACTGGCCTGATTCCAAACCAAATTTGGAATGATCTTAACCCAAATCTAGTCTGATCCGAACCAAAATCTGGACTGGTCCTAACTCAAAACTGGCCTGATTCCAACCCAAAACTGGCCTGATTCCAAACCAAATCTGGAATGATCTAAACCCAAATCTAGTCTGATCCCAACCCAAAACTGACCTGATCCCGACCCGTAACTGGGCTGATCCTAACCCAAAACTAGGTTGATGCTAACCCAAAACTGGTCCAGATACTGCTTTTTTGTTGGATCCTGTCATACTGTTGATAGCTTCAGTAAACATCACAGAATCTGAAGTCCAAACATAGATTGGATTGGCCAATTTTGATTAAGTGACTTATCTGTGATCAGTGTTCTTGATTAGTGTCACAAAATGTTCCCAGTAAAACCAACCCCCAAACACCAGATGCCATATGGACGTTGTTTTTTGGGCTGGTTGGTCATTATTAGCCTAAAAATAGATGTTGAAATTTGGACTGTGTTTGGTCCATCCGACTTGGTCCGAATATATATAATATATAATTTAGCCCAAGCTAGAGCACATACATCCCAAATGCAGCCATGAAAATCCTAAATTAGTCTGAGCATCATTTTATTATATATAAATATATATAGTTTAAGAAAAAGCTGAACGAATCACAAGCAGGTTGAAACTATGAATATTCTATTGTTCTGCGTTGCATTTAGAAGGTAAATACCTGACCCCCTCGATATCATAGCTCAACTCCCCCAATAACATAACCCAGGCCTCATTTTCTTTTTGCCGTTATTAATTGTTTTCTGTAATTAGGATTAGATGAAGGTTGATTAAGTTGTTTTTCTTTGTCATT
Organism: Megaleporinus macrocephalus; assembly: GCA_021613375.1. Taxonomy (NCBI): domain Eukaryota; kingdom Metazoa; phylum Chordata; class Actinopteri; order Characiformes; family Anostomidae; genus Megaleporinus; species Megaleporinus macrocephalus. The sequence goes on along the minus strand of CM038720.1, from coordinate 6,677,288 downwards.
GGAGCTGCTGATGAAGCAGAACATGATATTTGCTGTGCTGTGCCGGACCAACATGCTCCTGGACCGCCTGCTGTGGGAATAGTTAGGAACATAACCCTTACACATTGTAACACTAGTACTTCCTTGTCATTGTTTTATTTTCACAGTAATTAATTGTGTAGTATGATGAATATATCACGAGTTTATGGCTGAGATTAGACTGAATATAAGTCACTGGAGAGAACCAGAGGTCTTTTTTTACATTTAAGTTCAATCTCAATGCTGTTTAAACACCTGGCTAAGCCAGCCAATCAGCATCTTCTTATCAAACTTTGGTGGGTGGGTAGTGTGAACTGTACTGCATATCAATAAGGTTCCTTTAAACCATCGCTGTCCAAAGAAAAACATGTACATGTCGATTTTTATTTTTCTGCATCATTTGAATGCAGCAGCTGTCGTTTACCTTGTCTGAACATTTCATGATGAATGGGCCAATAGAAAAGCTCCAAAATGGCTTGGGAAAAATTCTGGTTCCATTGACTTACATTGAAAGTATCAACAGTTTTTAGCCTCTCCTGTAAAGTTGCCATTTTGGAGATTTGTTTATTTATTTATTTTTTTCAACATCGCCCAGTCTTATAATTCGTTAGGTGTTCCCGAAAACTCTGGACTGGCTCTGTTGTTTCCTAATTCTACCTGTCACATCTTAGCAAGGACAATGGCCTTTGTGCACTGGCTAGCATGACAGCATGGCACTGCGACACAAACACGGCCCACTGTTAGTCCCTGGCAGCCGCTCTCTGCATTCTGTGCTAATGCCCGTGTAGCGCTGTCCTCGTCCAAGGCTTTTGCAGACCGAAAGCCATGCCAAGACCTGGACACGACTGGGAGAATGCGAGAGCTGATATTACATTGGCCGTCCAGTTACTGTCAGCCATATTACAAATGGAGCGAGACGCTGCCTGCTTTTGTATAGAGCGGCGCTACTGGCAGGCCTGTTTGCAGGATTTGCATTAAAGGAATACTTTAGCCCCAAATCAGAGCTCACACATTTTTCTTTTTACCCCCAACAGTAAACAGACATCCCCAGACTGCTTCTTTAGCTAGCACTGGAGCTAATGTCGCTAACGGCTCACACTTAGCAGACTTAGGTAGTAGCGGATTACTTGTAACGGCAAGGAAGGCAAGTTTACTTGTATAGCACCTTTCATACACAGTGGCGACTCAAAGTGCTTTACAGAACTTAAGAAATAAGAAACAAAGCATTAAAATGAATCAGTTAAAAGAAATAAATACGCTGAGGCTGTTTTTCTTGAGTGTAAAGCTTTCAGATGGTTATAGCAAGCTAGAAGTAGGAAATAAGAATAAGGTTTAAAAGTGCTGTTGGACTGTGTGCTGAGAAAATATTTCCAAGAAAGAGAATGAAACATAAAAAATGTTTAAAATTAATAACTAACAGTTCACCCTTACAAAAAAGAAGTTTATTCAAGTGATCCATTAGTTTACTTCTTTTAAACTAAAAGGAAGTGAATATGCTTTCAGTTTACTTTTGATGTACTTCTCAGTGATATACTAAACACAGCTATACTTAAGTATACTTGGGTTACACTGATAAGTACAGAACAGTCTATTTGTATAGTATATTATAGTATAGTATATATAGTATATAGTGTATAAGTATATTTGGCCTTTACTTGTACTTAATCTTTTGATTGAGATAGTAGAAGTAAGTATTCTTGCTCTGCACAAAAACACATCCAGTACAATATTTATTTAAAATTTGATTTATAAAGATTTATAAAGATATAAATATGTTTTTTAATCTGAGTGTCTTGTTTATTTTACGTGTGTCCACTGGTTAGTAAGTAAACGTTGTTAAATTCTATTTTAAGTAGAAAAAAAACCCATAAACCGAGTCATATACTTTAAAGTACAACAATAATATAAGCAGTAAATTACAAGTATTATGTTAAATTCACTTAAAGAAAACATACAAGCTAGTAAACTAACAGTAACGTTTACTTTTAGTGTAGTTACAGTACAAAAGATGTAAACTAGTTTTATACTTGGTTTACTACTCTTACACTTAAAGTGTATTTAAAAGTATACTTTTAAAACTAGAAAGTGGGCCAATTTAGTCCCAAGAAGTATTAAAATAGTACATATACAAGTGTACTACTAGTACAATGACATTAGTATAGTAACTGCATAAAGTATACTTAATAAAATAAACTTTAAGTATACTTATTTTCTGTAAGGGCAGTAAGAGTAAGAGTTTTAAACTGAGCTGCTCAAACAGGAATGTTTTCAGTCTGGATTTGAAGGTGTCCAGTGTTGGGGGTCTTCTAAAACTCTCGCTCAACTGATTCCATTTAACAGCAGCTCAGTAACTAAACCCTGCTTAGTCTTTACCATAGGAAGGACTAGCTGACTACTTCCTAACCATCTAAGCCGATGCTCGGCTCATATCGCTGTACTAGATCACACAGATATGCTGGTTCTATACCATTTAGACATTTATAGAGCAATAACAGGAGCTTACAGTCTATTCTATTATAGTCTGGAATCCAGTGTAAGGGTTTAAGAATGGGGGTGATGTGTTTATACTGGTATCCAGTGTAAGGGTTTAAGAATGGGGGTGATGTGTTTATACTGGTATCCAGTGTAAGGGTTTAAGAATGGGGGGTGATGTGTTTATACTGGTATCCAGTGTAAGGATTTAAGAATGGGGGTGATGTGTTTATACTGGTATCCAGTGTAAGGATTTAAGAATGGGGGTGATGTGTTTATACTGGTATCCAGTGTAAGGATTTAAGAATGGGGGTGATGTGTTTGTACTGGTATCCAGTGTAAGGGTTTAAGAATGGGGGTGATGTGTTTATACTGGTATTCAGTGTATGGATTTAAGAATGGGGGTGATGTGTTTATACTGGTATCCAGTGTAAGGATTTAAGAATGGGGGTGATGTGTTTATACTGGTATCCAGTGTAAGGATTTAAGGATGGGGGTGATGTGTTTATACTGGTATCCAGTGTAAGGGTTTAAGAATGGGGGTGATGTGTTTATACTGGTATTCAGTGTATGGATTTAAGAATGGGGGTGATGTGTTTATACTGGTATTCAGTGTATGGATTTAAGAATGGGGGTGATCAGACCCAACAGAGCTAGACAGAATAACTGACTGCGTAGAAAATACGCTCCGACTAACTTTAGACAACGTTGCACCTATAAAAATTAAAAAGATGCAACAAAAAAAGCTCGCTCCGTGGTACAACAATGAAGTACGCACCTTAAGACAGACAGTACGGAAATTAGAACGCAAATGGAGAGTGACCAAGCTAGAGGTATTTCACTCTGCTTGGAAGGACAGCCTTAGCAGTTACAGAAAGGCACTTATTAAAACACGCTCAGCATACCTGTCCACACTCATCGAACACAACAAAAACAATCCTAGAGTTTTATTTAGCACCATCGCAAAACTTACCAAAAATCAGGCAGGATCTGAACCTCAAATACCCGCCAACCACAGCAGCAATGATTTCATGGACTTTTTCAATAGCAAAATCGAGAATATTAGACAAAAAGTTCTACCAATACGAGTAACCTATCCTTCATCCGGTTTGGCTCAAACAGCACAAAATGTGATTTTAGAAGAAAGACTAGAAACATTTTCTCCACTACAGCAGACAGAACTAGAAAAACTTATCTCTTCCTCAACTTCTGCTACATGCACACTTGATATGATTCCAACAAGCCTATTGAAACAAGTATTACCAGCTATTATTAAACCTATCTTAACTATCATCAACTCTTCTCTTAGTCTGGGTCATGTACCTAAGTCTTTTAAACTAGCTGTGATAAAACCCTTGATAAAGAAGCCAAATCTTGACCCCAGAGAACTGTCTAGTTATAGACCTATTTCCAATTTACCTTTTATCTCTAAGATTTTAGAAAAGGCTGTAGCTCGACAACTCTGTTCTCATCTACATAAGAACAACATATATGAAAAATTCCAATCTGGTTTTAGGCCACATCACAGCACAGAGACAGCTTTAGTTAAGATAACAAATGATCTTCTTCTTGCCTCTGATCAGGGCCACGTATCTCTACTGGTGTTACTAGATCTAAGTGCAGCTTTTGACACTATAGATCACACTATTCTCTTGGACAGGTTAGAAAATATAGTTGGAATCACAGGAACAGCGTTATCCTGGTTCACATCTTACCTTAGTGATCGCTTTCAGTTTGTAAAGATAAATAATGTATCGTCTAACACTACAAAAGTGAAATATGGAGTTCCACAAGGTTCTGTTTTAGGTCCTCTGTTATTTACACTATATATGCTACCATTAGGCTCAGTTATAAATAGACATGGAATTAGTTTCCACTGTTATGCCGATGATACACAACTGTACATATCAGCCAAACCAGATGACAAATCCAGATTAAATAAGATAGAAGATTGTGTAAGAGATATTAGACTTTGGATGCTACAGAACTTCCTTCTTTTAAACCCAGATAAAACGGAAGTTCTCCTCCTCGGCCCAAAGGCTGCTCGGACTACATGTTCAGATTTAATGTTAAATCTTGCTGACTTCTCTGTAGTTCCTGGTTCAGTAGCCAAAAATCTTGGTGTAACAATTGACTCAGATCTGACATTTAATCAACACATCGGTAATATTACAAGAACAGCGTTTCTTCACCTACGAAACATTTCAAAGTTAAGAAATGCGTTATCTGTGTCTGATGCTGAAAAGTTGATACATGCCTTTATAACCTCAAGGCTAGATTACTGTAATGCATTATTGTCAGGATGCTCCAGCAGGAACCTGAATAAACTCCAGTTAGTTCAGAACGCTGCAGCTAGAGTACTAACTAAAACCAGGAAATTTGATCACATCAGTCCAGTTTTATCAGCGCTACACTGGCTTCCTGTTAAATTCCGTATCGACTATAAAATTCTATTACTGACGTATAAAACCCTGCACGGTCTCACACCGGAGTACCTGCAAGATCTAATTTCCTATTATGAACCGCCACGTTCACTCAGATCACAGGATGCTGGTTTTCTAATAGTTCCTAAAATTCAGAAGACTACAATGGGGGGAAGAGCTTTTTCCTACAAAGCCCCAAAATTGTGGAATAATCTCCCAGTTAATGTTCGGGACTCTGACACAGTCTCAATATTTAAGTCTAGACTAAAAACATACTTGTTTAGTGTAGCTTTTTGTAATTAAGCTTCTCTTTTAGATAAAGGCAGGAGATCTGGGGGTTCTTGGACACAGAGGTTTATGGTAAACTGGGATGTTGGTGCTGTTGTTCCAACACTTCACGCGATCACACAGGTTTGTTGATGGTGGAGTGGGGGGACCCCAGTGTCTCAGGGTACTCTCATGTCCATGTTACCTTCTGGTTCTCTCCTTTTAGTTTAGGCTGTTATAGTTAGATCTGCCGGAGTCGCCAACCACACTCTAAAATTCTGAAAATTCATATTCTCTACAGTCTTACTCCTGAGCCCAACTAACTCTTTCTCTTTACTCTTCCTGAGGAAATGACTGTCCTCCTGTCTGTTGAAGGCTGTTGAAGGACTGATCATCGGGCCATCACCCCACCATCACCAGCCAGCTCACCTGTCCATTTACTGCTACACCCTCAGTTACATCACTGTGCCATCCAGATGCACCAGCACTGAGATAGGATGGGACTGTTTCAGCTCACGCCCACTTTACATAAAGACTGTCATAGACTGCCTCAGCCAGAGACTGCCTCAGTCATACACTGCCTCTATCTGTGCAGCTTCTAAAGCTTTGCTATCCAGATTTCAAACAGAGACTTCTTTCTTTGGTATTTAGTTCAAACTGTAAATACTGTTTGACCAGAGGAGGACGGGTCTCCCCTTGTGAGTCTGGTTCCTCCCAAGGTTTCTTCCTCCAGTTGAGGGAGTTTTTCCTTGCCACTGTTGCCTCTGGCTTGCTCACTGGGGGATATATGTTATAACTGTTTTCAAAACTCTGTAAAGCTGCTTTGAGACAACATCGTTGTAAAAAGCGCTATATAAATAAAATTGACTTGACTTGACTTGACATGTGTTTATACTGGTATCCAGTGTAAGGATTTAAGAATGGGGGTGATGTGTTTATACTGGTATCCAGTGTAAGGGTTTAAGAATGGGGGTGATGTGTTATACTGGTATCCAGTGTAAGGGTTTAAGAATGGGGGTGATGTGTTTATACTGGTATTCAGTGTATGGATTTAAGAATGGGGGTGATGTGTTTATACTGGTATCCAGTGTAAGGGTTTAAGAATGGGGGTGATGTGTTATACTGGTATCCAGTGTAAGGGTTTAAGAATGGGGGTGATGTGTTTATACTGGTATTCAGTGTATGGATTTAAGAATGGGGGTGATGTGTTTATACTGGTATCCAGTGTAAGGGTTTAAGAATGGGGGTGATGTGTTATACTGGTATCCAGTGTAAGGGTTTGAGAATGGGGGTGATGTGTTTATACTGGTATCCAGTGTAAGGGTTTAAGAATGGGGGTGATGTGTTTATACTGGTATCCAGTGTAAGGATTTAAGAATGGGGGTGATGTGTTTATACTGGTATTCAGTGTATGGATTTAAGAATGGGGGTGATGTGTTTATACTGGTATCCAGTGTAAGGGTTTAAGAATGGGGGTGATGTGTTTATACTGGTATCCAGTGTAAGGGTTTAAGAATGGGGGTGATGTGTTTATACTGGTATCCAGTGTAAGGGTTTAAGAATGGGGGTGATGTGTTTATACTGGTATCCAGTGTAAGGGTTTAAGAATGGGGGTGATGTGTTTATACTGGTACTCAGTGTAAGGATTTAAGAATGGGGGTGATGTGTTTATACTGGTATCCAGTGTAAGGGTTTAAGAATGGGGGTGATGTGTTTATACTGGTATCCAGTGTAAGGATTTGAGAATGGGGGTGATGTGTTTATACTGGTATCCAGTGTAAGGATTTAAGAATGGGGGTGATGTGTTTATACTGGTATCCAGTGTAAGGATTAAGAATGGGGGTGATGTGTTTATACTGGTATCCAGTGTAAGGATTTAAGAATGGGGGTGATGTGTTTATACTGGTATCCAGTGTAAGGATTTAAGAATAGGGGGTGATGTGTTTATACTGGTATTCAGTGTAAGGGTTTAAGAATGGGGGAGATGTGTTTATACTGGTATCCAGTGTAAGGATTTAAGAATGGGGGGTGATGTGTTTATACTGGTACTCAGTGTAAAGGTTTAAGAATGGGGGAGATGTGTTTATACTGGTATCCAGTGTAAGGGTTTAAGAATGGGGGTGATGTGTTTATACTGGTATCCAGTGTAAGGATTTAAGAATGGGGGGTGATGTGTTTATACTGGTATCCAGTGTAAAGGTTTAAGAATGGGGGTGATGTGTTTATACTGGTATCCAGTGTATGGATTTAAGAATGGGGGGTGATGTGTTTATACTGGTATCCAGTGTAAGGATTTAAGAATGGGGGGTGATGTGTTTATACTGGTATCCAGTGTAAGGATTTAAGAATGGGGGTGATGTGTTTATACTGGTATCCAGTGTAAGGATTTAAGAATGGGTGTGATGTGTTTATACTGGTATCCAGTGTAAGGATTTAAGAATGGGGGTGATGTGTTTATACTGGTATCCAGTGTAAGGATTTAAGAATGGGTGTGATGTGTTTATACTGGTATCCAGTGTATGGATTTAAGAATGGGGGTGATGTGTTTATACTGGTATCCAGTGTAAGGATTTAAGAATGGGGGTGATGTGTTTATACTGGTATTCAGTGTATGGATTTAAGAATGCGGGGTGATGTGTTTATACTGGTATCCAGTGTAAGGATTTAAGAATGGGGGTGATGTGTTTATACTGGTATCCAGTGTAAGGATTTAAGAATGGGGGTGATGTGTTTATACTGGTATCCAGTGTATGGATTTAAGAATGGGGGTGATGTGTTTATACTGGTATCCAGTGTAAGGGTTTAAGAATGGGGGTGATGTATTTATACTGGTATCCAGTGTAAGGATTTAAGAATGGGGGTGATGTGTTTATACTGGTATCCAGTGTAAGGATTTAAGAATGGGGGTGATGTGTTTATACTGGTATCCAGTGTAAGGATTTAAGAATGGGGGTGATGTGTTTATACTGGTATCCAGTGTAAGGGTTTAAGAATGGGGGTGATGTATTTATACTGGTATCCAGTGTAAGGGTTTAAGGATGGGGGTGATGTGTTTATACTGGTATCCAGTGTAAGGATTTAAGAATGGGGTTGATGTGTTTATACTGGTATCCAGTGTAAGGATTTAAGAATGGGGGTGATGTGTTTATACTGGTATCCAGTGTAAGGATTTAAGAATGGGGGTGATGTGTTTATACTGGTATCCAGTGTAAGGATTTAAGAATGGGGGTTATGTGTTTATACTGGTATTCAGTGTATGGATTTAAGAATGGGGGGTGATGTGTTTATACTGGTATCCAGTGTAAGGATTTAAGAATGGGGGGTGATGTGTTTATACTGGTATCCAGTGTAAGGGTTTAAGAATGGGGGTGATGTGTTTATACTGGTATCCAGTGTAAGGATTTAAGAATGGGGGGTGATGTGTTTATACTGGTATCCAGTGTAAGGATTTAAGAATGGGGGTGATGTGTTTATACTGGTATCCAGTGTAAGGATTTAAGAATGGGGGTGATGTGTTTATAGTGGTATCCAGTGTAAGGATTTAAGAATGGGGGTGATGTGTTTATACTGGTATCCAGTGTAAGGATTTAAGAATGGGGGTGATGTGTTTATACTGGTATCCAGTGTATGGATTTAAGAATGGGGGGTGATGTGTTTATACTGGTATCCAGTGTAAGGATTTAAGAATGGGGGGTGATGTGTTTATACTGGTATCCAGTGTAAGGATTTAAGAATGGGGGTGATGTGTTTATACTGGTATCCAGTGTAAGGATTTAAGAATGGGGGTGATGTGTTTATACTGGTATCCAGTGTAAGGGTTTAAGAATGGGGGTAATGTATTTATACTGGTATTCAGTGTAAGGATTTAAGAATGGGGGTGATGTGTTTATACTGGTATCCAGTGTAAGGATTTAAGAATGGGGGTGATGTGTTTATACTGGTATCCAGTGTAAGGGTTTAAGAATGGGGGTGATGTGTTTATACTGGTATTCAGTGTAAGGGTTTAAGAATGGGGGTAATGTATTTATACTGGTATTCAGTGTAAGGATTTAAGAATGGGGGTGATGTGTTTATACTGGTATCCAGTGTAAGGGTTTAAGGATGGGAGTGATGTATTTATACTGGTATCCAGTGTAAGGATTTAAGAATGGGGGGTGATGTGTTCCCTTCTTCTGCTCCTACTGAGAACTCATTCTGCATTCTGAATCAGCTGAAGCTGTTTGATTGCCTTTCTTGGAAGTCCAGTTAGGAGAGCATTACAGTAATCCATCCTGCTGGAAACAAAGGCATGGATGAGTTTCTCCAGGTCTGGTTTAGACAGAAGATCTCTGATCCTGTTGATGTGTTTAAGATGATAAGATGCTGATTTGGTAACGGCTTTAACACGACTTCTAAAACTGAGATCAGAGTCCATTAGTACACCAAGATTACGAGCTAGCTCTGTAGATTTCAGGGCTCTGGAATTGAGATATGCAACAGGCCTACGTCATCAGTAATAAATAAATACTCGAATGCAGGGAAAAGGGTCAGGAGCACATTAAGTCCATTTCAGGTCATCTGCCTGTGGTCATCTCCATTAGCTAAATGCTCACAATGTAAACAGCTAATTCTTATCCGACTGTGTCCATTAGGATTTCTCAGTATAATGATAGGGTCAAAAGGTTTCTATATCTTTGCAATAAATTAATTTTATAACTGAAGCTTCCATGAAATCCTCAGTTTATATATATATATATATATATATATATATATATATATATATATATATATATATATATATATATATACTGATCAGCCATAACTTTCAAACCACCTCCTTGTATCTACACTCACAGTCCACTGTATCAGCTCCACTGACCATACAGGAGCTCCACTTACAGACTGTAGTTCATATGATTCTCTGTATACTTTATTACCTGTTCTTCAGTGTACCCCACAGGACCACCACAGAGCAGATATTATTTGAATGGTGGGTCATACACAGCACTGCAGTGATACTGACGTGGTGGTGGTGCATTAGTGTGTGTTGTGCTGGTAAGAGTGGATGATCAGACACAGCAGTGCTGCTGCCGGAGTGTTTAAACACTGTGTCCACTCACTGTCCACTCTATTAGACACTCCTACTACTTGCTGGTCCACCTTGTAGATGTAAAGTCAGAGATAGTAGTTCATCTGCTGCTGCACAGTTTGTGTTCCTCTAGTTCTTCATCAGTGGACACAGGACGCCGCCCACAGGACACTGCTGTCTGGATAGTTTTGGTTGGATTTTTTGATTATTTAGATTATTTATCCATTGATTTCTGCTTAAATGATGCTAATTGGTATACATGACCCGTTACTAGCCACACATTGGCCTTACACTCTCAGTGTAGAACTAAAACGGACTATTCTTGTGTATAAAGAAAATATGGTGGATTTTTTTTTTTGTTTTGTTTCTTTAACCACGGGTTCCACCGGCATGGCGCTCGCTCCCTGATGAGGCGAAGCCTCCGACAAACATCTCTGTAATTCTGATTGTCAGGGCTTCCAGCAGGACCTCATTCTCTGAGGGAGGAATCAAAAAAAAAAAGTGATGCTGAATGTCAGACGCCAGCCCCCCCTGCTGGTGCGGTGCCAATTGGCTAATAGTGACTTCATTCATTCGAACGCGTGAGTCGTAATTAAATCATGGCAGAGGAGAAACAAGGCGGCGCGGGGTGCAAACAGGACCCCGAAACAAAGAACAGAACGAGCGAGAGCAGCTGTAAATCTGCCACGCCACCGCCGCCGTGCCAAGGGGGCCCGGAGCGAGAGAGAGAGCCTCTCCCGGAAAATGTGCGAAATAAACAGTTAGATATTCACTACACACACCTGATCGTGCAAAAGCCACATAAAGCAATATCTGTTCATTAGAGCAATTCGTCAAGTTAATAGGGTGTGTTTGAATAATTGCGTCGGAATAAAACAGCGCTATAGCTCCACATCATTAGGCACTTTAATATTTCTCCGGCACAAAGAGAATGCAGAAGCGCCGCAACCATCATTACAGGCATATAAACCCTTGATGATGGTTCCAAGCGCGTCTTGCATACACGGCAGATATGGATTTTCCACCGAATTGGAATAATTGTTTATATGAGGAGACGGCCTCGGATTTGGGGTATCAGAGAGCTCGAAAGCCAAAAGCAAAGACTGTTTAGCCATGCGTCGGCTCGGTTTGAGTCTTCCTGGGAGAAATCTAACAGTTGTCTTTTCGGAAATAGAGCATCGGACAGATGTACAGCATATCAGAGCCCATGTTCTTGCTCTTTGGGCCTCGCGCGCCTCGCGTGCCAAGCTGAAACGATCCTAATTGGCCGAGGTGCTGAAAGCAGCGGTCAGTTCTCTCAGCTTTCATCTCGTATTTCAGGTAAAGGGGCAGAGAGTAAGTGATGGCCTTGCTTCAACTATACAAGACACTTCAACACTGAAGTCGTCACATGTGGCGCCCGGGCTTTATTACAGGTGAAAAACTTCACACCCATTCCACACTTGACGTGGGCTTGAAGGTGAGTTGCTCGGTGCTGGCTAGAAGCAAGCGCCGTGTGCTGCTAATGATATACAGAAAAGGTTGTGCCACGTCTTTGCTGCTCAGAAGTTTGGACTCAATGATTCAGCAGTAAAAACAACCAACGATCTTATACTTTTGAGGTCAGGTGTTTCAGTCACATCCAGCAAATCCAGGATCATGCAGATCTTTATAGATGAACACTGAGTTAGAAACTATTTCGCCACATGTGTTTGGAATTTGACCTTTTAGCCCATCGGTGCAGTGATACACCCACATACACACACTAGTGAACATACACACTAGGGGGCAGTAAGCACGAGTGCCCGGAGCAGTGGCCAGCCCCATCCATGGTGTCCGGGGAGCAGTTAGGGGTTAGGTGCCTTGCTCAAGCCTGCTGGATCGAACCGGTGACCCTAATCCGATCACAAGACCGGATCCCTAACGTGTTCTCTGGAGTGACCAATCACACTTCTCCATCTGGCAATCCAATGGTTAAGTATGAGTTTGCAGGTTGCCAGGAGAACAGTACTTGTCTAACTGCATTGTGCCGAGTGTAAAGTTTGGTGGAGGGGGGATTATGGAGTGGGGTTGTTTATGAGGAGGTGGGCCTGGACGCTCAGTTCTAGTGAAAGGAACTCTTAATGCTTCAGCAGACCAAGAGATTCTGGATAATTTCTTGCTCCCAACTTTGTGGGGACAGTTCGGGGACGGCCCCTTCCTGTTCAAACATGACTGCCCACCAGTGCACAAAGCAGCTCCATAAAGACATGGAGGAGCGAGTTTGGTGTGGAAGAATTTGACTGGCCTAAACAGAGTCCTAACCTCAGCCTGATAGAACACCTTTGGGATGAATTAGAGCAGAAACGGCGAGCCAGACCTTCTCGTCCAACATCAGTGTCTGACCTCTCAGATGGTCTTCTGGAAGAACGGTCAAACATTCCCATAAACACTCTCCTAAACCGTGTGGAGAGACGTCCCAGAAGAGTTGAAGCTGTTATAGCTGCAAAGGTTGGGCCGACATCATATTAAACCCTATGGATTAAGAATGGGACGTCACTCAAGCTCATGTATGTTTGAAGTCAGAGCTAATACTTTTGTCAATATCGTCCCTGATATCATAGCTTGCTATCATACTTTTTTTTGCAGTTATTCATTAATTAGAGGTTGATTAAAGTGTTTTTCATTGTCATTGTCATTGCAGCTCCTGACAAAGTACGACAGTGAGACCACAGAAATGTTCTCCTGTGTGGAACCACCTGGACCACCTGACATTTTTTCCCCATTTGAACAACTGTCTAACTGAAATAAACAAAATAATAGTTCTTTCTGGTCTTATTTTCACAGTAATTATGGGTGTAATATGATGAATATATCATGAGTTCATTGTTAGGTGAGAGAAAGTAACTCTAACTAGAGCAGCCACAGACAACTGTAAGTGTTATTATTCTGAATTGGAAGCTGCTAGAAGCAACATCAGCTCCCACAAAGCAGGAGAACCCAGAGCAAGTTCTGAGGTATGCAGTGCATATAAACTTGCTCTGGAGTGGTGTAAAACTCCACCACTGGCCTCTGGAGTAGTGTAAAGCACCACCACTGGGCTCTGGAGTGGTGTAAAGCTCCACCACTGGCCTCTGGAGTAGTATAAAGCTCCACCACTGGGCTCTGGAGTGGTGTAAAGCTCCACCACTGGCCTCTGGAGTAGTATAAAGCTCCACCACTGGCCTTTGGAGTGGTGTAAAGCTCCACCACTGGGCTCTGGAGTGGTGTAGAGCTCCACCACTGGGCTTTGGAGTAATGTAAAGTTCTACCACTGGGCTCTGGAGTGGTGTAAAGCTCCACCACTGGGCTCTGGAGTGGTGTAAAGCTCCACCACTGGGCTCTGGAGTGGTGTAAAGCAAGATATGATCTACTTCTTTTACAATAAGATATTCGTGTTACTTTGTATTGTATGTATGATTATTTTCATCTGTTCTAATCATATTTGGTGTTCCTACTGGTTTTCATAGGTAATAATGTCTCTACAAAGATTATCCAAACTGGGTTCTATCCTGTGGCTCTTTATGGAAGTAACAGGATAAGTGGGCTGGAATGGAAACCTGGATGGCAAAGAAATCAAACGCACAGATCCTCAATCACACTCCAGGCCCATATTATAAGAATAACCAGTTTCATTGGAACAGTTGAAGCTGAAAGAAGAAGAGGACGATAAGCAAAAAGATGGATGGAGACAATCAGAGGAATCATAAAGAGGCCATTAAGGGAAGGACATTCTGGAGAAACACTGTTCATATGGCACTTAATAACAATAATGATTCTAATGTGTGGCTAATATTCTATATTCTACAGCTAATTTAATGATGAACTGAGCTGTATATGATTCCATAATTATTGAGAAAATGAACTCTCTCCAGAATCCCTCATATTTAGAAAGCGCTGACCAAATACTGCTGATCAAACTGCAGTTCTGTTACAAGAACTGACTATAAATAATTACAGTTTTAATAAATTTTATTATAATAATATTTGCTACTATGGCATAATCTGTCACTGCTACTAAAATACTTTTAATACAGTGTTTTCACTCAAACCATTTCAATGGAAATCCAGACGGAGGCAGTAAGTGGAGAACAGAGTGGAGGAGATGGATGTGAGGAGTCTGTGCTGCACTAGTTTAGAAGATATCAGGAGAGAAACATATAAACAGAACATCACAGTAGATGTTGGAGGTGATGCTGATGTGATGAAGAGAGATGAACTGAAAGATGAGCTGCTATCGAGCAGCAGATTAAGAACCACCAAGAAAACAAACCACCACATACTAAAGTGTTGAACTCTATGGTTGGTGGACCTCGATACCAAGGAGCTCCACAACGTCTGTGGTTTGGTTCTCGTTTACTGTCCTGTGGATTAACCAGCACCACACACTCAACTCCGCCCCTCTCGTCATTAACGTTACGCTGTTTACTTACCGTAACGTACGCTTTTAAATCTATCACCAGCGTTCACTCCCAGATCACCCTTACACACTACAATACTCACTCCTACTGAACACCAGCACCATCAGCTCAGCTTCTCATTCACCAGTTCTCCTGCTTCACCAGTTCTCCTGTTTCCACCTTAAAGGGAGGTGCAGGTACGTTCTGGCTCCTGCTGAACTGTTTAAGGTGGAACAGGAAAACTGGTGAATGAGCTGCTTCACCCTCGTGGGCTCGGTAGGAGTGAGTATTGTATAGTTGGTCTGTGGGTGATGTGACTGGTTACTGGTGAGAGAATTAAAACTACAGTTACAAGAAACTGGAACAAGAACTTCAGTCTCAGACTCAGTTCTGCTGCTGTTTTTGGTAAATTTCTTGCATTTTTCTTCCTCAAGAACAAAAACTTGGTGGTACTAGATAAAAGCTTCTCACAGTTTCTCAGTTAAACTGATGTTGAGTGATTGTGAACGATGTAAACCACAGACATTTTGAGAGAATCACTTCCTGCTCTCCATCTACAGCTTGTACCATAGTGACACATTGAAGTGATGTCGTTTGCAAACAACCTAGTACTTTTGAATAGCATGGAATGTGTCCTTGTCCAGTGAATTAGCATCAACTTAATCGATCAGGTGATCGATTCATTTTATTCCGATACTGAGAGCAAGTGCAGCATCATAAAACTCCATAACAAGCAATACTTTGGCAAAACATAATCATAGGCATAAGCGGTAAGTGGTGCAGTGAGTGGTTTAATTTCTGGTGATGCCACAGCCATCCGTAAACAGACGTCCAAGAGAGCACAACTGTCCTCTCTCTCTCTCTCTCTCTCTCTCTCTCTCTCTCTCTCTCTCTCTCTCTCTCTCTGGGTGCGTAGGATGGTTCTCTGTCTTCCCTCATTAATTGGCACAAAGCTGGCCAACACAAGCGTCTGTCAGCTGATATAACACAACTAGCAGTTAGACTGGTGGGGTATGTAAACATGGTAAGGTCCAATGAGATGTCTAATAAGTTTTGATAGTTCAGGTATTCACATACGTTTCAGGCCATATAGTATACATGGACTCATATGTAAAAATGATAAAGAAAGAGAGGGATGCTGCGGATGCTGCTTAGGTGGAACAACAATGGTTCATCAAGCTGCAGCCTTGAGGTAGCACCAAGTGTCCAGAAAGAATTATATTGATAAGAAATAATGTCTATAGCTTTAGTTTACATGCAGCAAACCAGGTAAGTAACTACCTTTATGTAAAACTCTACACTTTCATTACCTCAAGTTCTCTTTGAACGATAGCCAGTCCATACTGTCCTCTCTCTGACCCCCTATGAATGGTTCCACCATCGTTTTTTTCATTATTTTCTTTTTCTTTACAGAACACAAAACCACAAGTATCACATCTAGCTCTTCAGTAGTCTTGATGGCCAGTTCTTTTAAGCGCCTTGCCAACAAACCTATGAACTCGTGCAAGGATGTGAGCAATGACTGGTCGGAATTGTAGTATGTGTAGTACTGTCAGGCTTCCAAACAAAACATGGCTGTTAGAGTTTATAGCACTAATCTGACATCAGGAAAGACTGAAATAGTGTGTGGGTTGATTGTAACCTTGAAGGCAGTTTGAAAAGATGCTGTGGCAGTTTATGTTTATGTGCTCGCCTTCCCAGCTTGGTATGGGAGATAGGAGAAAGTCTGGATAGCGAAGGAAACTGTACGTGGCTTATTTGGACGAAGAAAAATGGGCAGAATAACACATAAATAAAAGAAAAAACTACTTATCATTGTCTGGACACCAATGGCTGGGTTCCTGAAACAGGGATTAGGCCTAGTCGTGGACTACATTTTCCTTTTTGAATGGAGAATCCCAGTCTGGGTACATCTTGGTCTGGGAAACAGGCCTCAATTGTTAAAAAGCATTAAAATCTAAAACCAAAAATATTCAAAGTTTTGCAGCCTAATTTGAATAAATAGCTAAATATTTTAGCTCCTTCAGCTTGTTCTGAAGAGAAGCCCAACTGTGAGATGAAGAAGTAGAATATAAAAATGGATTATCCCTCATATTATTGCTTCCAGTAGCTTAAGACACACGTTCCTGCATAAAACCTTTCACCTGTATGTATTAGATATGCTAATAAGCACCGTCCCAATCAGCAGCAGCTCTAATGTTGAGTGTTTGAAGTTTCTTTCTTTACTTCGGCGCTGCAGCTATGAAGTTAACTAGAGCTCTTAAATGTGTGTTTTCAGATAAATCGGTGGCTTATAAAGGGTCAGAACCTGCATGAATAAGCCAGTTCAATAGTACTGAGCAATGTAAAGACTATAGGCTATTATTTGATATGAGCTGTTGTGGAATAAAAGTGCTGGAGTTCTTCTTATTCACATGTTGGCGTGAGGATCCGCCAGAATCAGCAAACAGTGAAGTATTACATTCTGAAGTTCTACTGTGAATATTAAGATATCAGGAGATATCACTGATCCTCACAACATACATAATACTATATATAATATATGTGTGCAGTGTTATGTGTATGGGTGCACATTTTGCTGCATTTAAATTATGTTGAATGCTGTATATATATATATATATATATATATATATATATATATATATATATATATATATATATATATATATATATATATATATATATATATATTAGGATTGTGTTTAAAAAAACAATTTTTATTTTTAATCCAATATCGATTCGTATAAACCCGAAATCGACCTTTAAACAGGATCTGGCTGGGGGGCGCACATCAGTTAAGCATGACTAGAGCACAAGTGAATGCGCCCCAGAACTTAAAAGCAGAAGTCTGGCTACATTTTGGATTCAGAAACCATGACGGTATATAAACACTAATGTTTTTAGTAATGGTAGGTTGAGTGTTCCTTGTACATTTACCACATTAGTTCTCTGAAAATCTCTTTTCATATTCAAACAAAACATATTATTGTAACTGAAATATCCCTAAATGAATCGATAGTGAATTGAATCGAATCGAAGTGGAAATCGAAAAGAATTGGGATCTGGGAAATCAGTGGCAATACCCAGCCCTAATATATATATATATATATATATATATATATATATATATATATATATATATATATATATATATATACACATATATATATATATATATATATATATATATATATAGCCACTGCATATACAACCTGCCGCCTTGGGTTACCTGGTAAAACATGTTCATTATGAATACAGTTTTTCCTTATCAAAAAGCAATCATTCTTATGTATTAATATATTTCTTTATTCCTCCACTTCAGCAGCTCAAAACTCCAGAGTCTCAAAGTACTCACTAAAAAATCTGCCCGTATCACTCTTGTCCTTCATTAGCTGCACTGGCTACCAATTACTGAACACATCCAATATGAAATCCTGCTGCTGACCTTTAAAACCTTGAATGGCCTTCACCCACTTATCTGTCAGCTCTTCTACATCCTCAAATCTCATCGTTCATGGTCTTCCTCCTTAAATTTTTGAGTATTTATATCATTATTATTTTGATTATTTTATTATTTTCATTATGCCCAATAAACACAGAGCAAACAGTGAGCAGTTATACTGATAAATCCTATTAGTGCTGTTCGGTGTTGATACGGGGAACTTATCTGAGCATTGTCAGTGTTCTGAACATGAATTTGATTGGAAACTGAATCGGACCCTGTAGCACTGATTAGCCAAGTGAGCTTCAGAGCTCCAGTGCAGAACTTTAGAAGTGAAGCTTGTTCACCGAATACCCTGTAAAAAAAATTTAATTCCATTCTGGTTTATGCAGGCCTGGTACTGGTCCCCCAGTTTGGTTATGCTGGTTGACCAGCACACAAGCATCAAAACACACATCATATATCTCAGTAGAGGACAAAAACTATGCTAAGTTTCAATGTAAGTGAATGGGACCAGAAAGTGATTTTGGAGCATTTCTATTGGTCCATTCATCCTGAAACATTCAGTCAATGTAAACGGCAGCTGCTGTGTTCAAATGATGTGGAACAATAGACAATAAAATGGAGATACATGTAGTTCTTTGGACAGTGATGATATGCTGGTTGTGCTGGTGACCAGTGTATAATACTTTTCATCGCAGCATAGAACCATTCCAAGACACACACAGCCTATCGTCGCTGTCCAATGATTGGCTGGTTTAGCTAGTCACCCAGCTTGGTTATGCTGGTTGAGCAGCATGCCAGCATCAAGACACATCACAACATATTGCTGTTCAGAGAATAACAACTATCTACAAAATAATAACTTTACAGCAGAGGACAAAAACCTACTTGACTTTCAATGGAAGTCAATGGAACCAGAATTTTTTCAAAGTGATTTTAGAGCATTTCTATTGGTCCAGTCATCTTGAAACTTTCACAGGATATAGGGAGCAGATGTTGTGTTGAAATAATATAGAAAAAAAATCATATAGAAAAATATAGATACAGCCAGGATATGCTGGTTGTAGTGGAGACCTGGTCTATGCTGGGTTTGCCTCAGTTGACCACAGAATTCAGCCTCGTCTGCCCTTCCAGGAGCTGAACTTACCTCACCTCACCCTGACGCTGGGCTTGTGTTATTGTGTAGTCTCAGCATGTTTATGTATATCAGCTATGTGAAGAAGAAGAAAAGCCTGTTTGAAGCCGCTCTGACTCTCTTACTCTTAGTCGGGAATATTCGGGCTCGGCTTTCTTAAGACTCGCATAGTTATGCGGCTCATGCTTCCTCCATTTACATCCTCTTCTCCATGCACCATAACTTCCTGCAGGAGGCCTCCCCACCAACTTCTCCCACACCGGACCATTAGGGCCGCTTCTCATTTAATTCCGCTACGGTGGTGCGAAGATGGCGCGCGGAACAACTTCTTCCATCATAAAGGCCCAGCCAATGAGCCAGTTAGCATCTTCAGCACAGCTGCTCTGCCTTTCTTCTCTCTCTCTCTCTCTCTCTCTCTTCTCTCTTTCCCTTCCTTCCACCACTGCAGCCAGGTTCTCGGGCGAGTGCGCCGTCGCCTCTCTTCCTCTTCCCCCCGTAGCTTTCCTCTCCGCGGCCCACGTAGGCTCCATTTACCTCCCTCGTGCTTGGGGCCCTCCAGCCAAACTCCATCGGTCCCCTCGGCGCGCCGCCGCTCTCATTAGGAGCCGTCCTACGGCGTGCGGCATGCGCAGTGAGTCAGTGTCTAAAGCTATCCGGAGCATTTTATTCCGCTGGAGAACGCACGCTGCCTCGGAAAAACGGATAGACGGCGTCGACGAGGCGTCGGCGAGACACGAAAACAGCAGCCCGAGAATCGCAGGC
Source organism: Megaleporinus macrocephalus (assembly GCA_021613375.1). Classification (NCBI taxonomy): domain Eukaryota; kingdom Metazoa; phylum Chordata; class Actinopteri; order Characiformes; family Anostomidae; genus Megaleporinus; species Megaleporinus macrocephalus. The sequence goes on along the minus strand of CM038720.1, from coordinate 6,657,301 downwards.
CTTGCAAACGAAGGAGGCGAGGAAGGGAAGATGACTGACAGGCAGATAATAAGACATCTCTTCTTATCAAAGTGCTGTAATTAAAGTAACTAGTGCGGCATGACATCCAGGATAGAGCGGCAGAAACTTCTGGAAACTCTAAAGCAGCGCGGCTTATCTGTGATAATCGCATAAATTACGATCCGTCTGCATCTCTCGTTATGAGGAAATCTCACACAGGCACACATATTAGATCCGGTATTGATAGAGTACAATGGAGCCCATATTAGATTCCGTTCACGCCGGAGAGGCTCGGAGGGGTATTACCACTTTCCTCTGGTTGCAGTTATCACACGTAATGAGGGGTGCGGTGTCGTGGGCAGTCAATTCCGCCGGCCGGCCGCTCTTTGATTAGGCGGCGACGTGGTTTCCTGAAGGGCCCCCATCATCCCGCAGTACCCCCAGCCCCATCCCCCCCTTTCCAACAACTCTTTTCTCCTCTCAACTTTCAAGTCGCTGCTCTAATTCCTCCGCTAAGCTGTACCTACCCCGAGGAGGACCTGGAGTGTTCAATATGCACTCAATCCATTAGGAAGTGAACGGGCTGCCTTAGTGCCAACAGTGAAGAGATTCAATTTCCATGGAGCTGAGAGAGAAGTCGGAATCCTCTTGAATGAATACAATAACAAATTCCATGAAATTAATAATTAAAGGTAGAAGGAGGCTACAGGGACTGGGGGGGGGCAGTCAATACAAAGAATAAAATTCATTTTTCTGACTTCCTATATATATATATATATATATATATATATATATATATATATATATATATATATATAAACTGGGTTATAAAGGAAATTTAAAATTTAAAAGAAGTGTGCCATTTACTACCCACCTGCTTCCAATCCCACCGGGTCCCTTTCTATACATACTGTATGTAGTTGTAAGTCTAACTGTCTTTACTTTCAATGTAAGTCAATGGAACCAGAATTATTTCTAAGCTCTTTTAGAGCATTTCTATTGGTCAATTTATCATGAAATGTAATAAAATAAAACATTAATTTTCCTTTGGATGGCAAAAAAATGAGACTGAGAAATATCCAACGTTCAGGGTCACACCTAAACTTACACTTGTAAAGCAAACTATAATTAATAACGAGATATAATATTTATTTAACTTATTTTTTAATGATTGTTCATTAGTTTAATGTTACACCCTATTCAAAAATTATCATTCCATGTTTTCAGGTCTGTACCTAGAGTTTAAGCATGTGGGCGGAGCCTTGTTTTAGCCACACCCCTTCATTTTGGAGCAGGAGTCCAGACTGCATCCCTGTCCCTCATGACCACATGGTGACCAGTGAGCTAGACTAGTACTAGATTGGAGCCAGTCTGTACTGCTCGAGCAACACGTACAAAACTTTCGGTAGCGTTAGCATTAGCAGAACTCGAAGGCTCAATTGAATCGAGTCAGTTCAAAAGTCTGAAATATGTTTCCAACTCTGACTTTGAACCGGTTCGGTATATACAGTGATTAATGTCTATCCACCTACATGGATAGATACATACTTCTTTTCCTGTGACCCCTTAAAATCCCCCAATTTGCACCAGCATGAGAATAGTTGTATATATATGAGACACCTTGAATTAAATTGAGTTATTAGGTGCCTAGAGATTTGCACAGCTGGTTTATAGTGAGCTTTGTTGTATTTCTTTCTGGTATGTGTGTTACAACATGGAAAAGATTCTATATAATTGGATTAGCAGTTTCCATCACCTGTCAGCCTGGAGCTTATTGATCATGATAAGAGAGCGTTCACCGTCTGTGTTGTTAGATTAGTAGAAATGGCAGGGGAAATTAGTTGTGTGTATATATATACACACACACACACATGCACACACAACTAAATATATATATATATATAGTTGCCATTCACACACACACACACACACACACACTCACACGCACACACACACACACACATATATATATATATATATATATATATATATATATATATATATATATATATATATATATATATATATATATATATATATATATATATATATATATATATGTGTGTGTATGTGTGTGTGAATGGCAACTATATATATATATTTAGTTGTATATATATATATATATGGATGGCAGGAGAAATTAGTTATATATATATATATATATATATATATATATATATATATATATATATATATATATATATATATATATATATATATGTGGCCTATTTTTTACCCGAGTGTTTCAGGTAAATTGCAGGCAGGCTCGGGGAAGTTCCAACAGTGTGCAGCTCGGTTCGGAGTGAGAAGACAAAGAAACAATGCAGCGCTACAATCCGGCTACAAAGCATGTTGTCTCGGTCTGTGCTCTCCAGGGTCTAGCAGCGGAGGAACATTCTCTTCAAATGGGAAAAGGGCTTGTTACCCAGACAATACCGGCACTGTGGGTGTCTAACACACACACGTACAGGCGCACACACACATGCGCGCGCACACAAAGACACATTGGAGAAGTGTGAGAATAGGGCAGAATACCTGGGGAGGGAACAAGAAAGGACCACTGGCGTAGGAGCATAGAACCAATTAAATCCAACAATAGAGACAGTACAGACAATGCGAGGGACTTGGGCCGGCTCCAGATCAGTGTAAGCCTCAAAATTACTGCTTACTTCACAGGAGCCGTCACACTGTTCGTTTGCAGTGGAAGGTGTCACTCAGCTGGGACCCCCCACCACCCCCCCACCCCTTTTTTTATTTTTTGTTAACGTTCTTATGTTTTCTTCCAATTTTGCTCCCCCCCCCTAATCCCCAGTGTCGCACATCGCGCCCTTATCATAGAGCGGTGCGGCGGTCCTACAAGGCAGCTGCTCTGATGCATAAGCCTGCCACCACATCTTTTCCATAATGGTCACCCCAGCAGTGTTGCGGAAAGGTTGGGAGAAGAAAGATGGATTCTGGTGTGTTTTTCTGCATCTGAGTCTTTCGGCCTCTGGAAGCCACGGGCAGCACATGTAGCACAGCTGGGTACCAGACCTGAATCCATGCTGTAGGGCCTGCGAGGCCGAGACGCGCTTTGCTGAGTGAGCATCCTTTTTTTGTGATTTCATACATCTTTTATACTTTTTAATCCAAACACAGTTTTCCCTACTTTGTGAAACACATTATGCTAATGTTGTGGTTCACTTCCCCAAATTTCATCCGCAAAGTGAGAGCTTTCTCGCTCAACCTGCTGTGTGGAGCTACACTTAAGGGCCACTTTATTAGAAACCACCTTGCTGGTCCGAAGCCTGACACAAAGTTTGTGTTAAGGCTTTTTTATGCTCAATGTTAAATACGGATACGAATAAACATGGAGGTGTAATTTGTATGTTTTCGGAAAGCTTACGGATACGGACGGGACGGAGCAATACCGCTGCAGGCCATGGGGGGCAGTGCAAGACGCGACCACTTCCATACGAACACGGTGAAGAAGAAACAGTGGGACTTTTTGAAGACTGGTTGGTTAGAAAGTTTATATAATAAAATAAAGAAATATTTAAAAAATATATTTATTTAACTCATTTTTTCATTGATTATACAGTAGTTTCATGTTAAACATCTCATGTTTTCAGGTCTGTACCCAAACACAAGAGTTTTTGCATGTGGGCGGAGCCTTGTTTTAGCCACACCCCTTCATTTTCACATTGGTCATCAACACAACCTCAGACACACTCCATCCACCATTCTACCAACATCCTTTAATGCAAGACCACCACTGTACACGTCCCGTTATTCATTAAAAGCTCCATACAGACTATTTTAGATCCTGTTTGTGACACTGAGTTGTTTGAATCCGTACTCAGACGGTGTCGAGCTGTAACTCGGAGAAGATGAATCAGGAATTTAATAACATTCACATACTGCTTGATGAATACTGAGTACACCAGCCAGCCTTGCCTACTGATTTTGCCTACTGAGTAGTATGGAAGTAGGCAATTTCAGAGACACCTAATCACTACGGAAACACATACAAAACTTTCGGTAGCGTTAGCCTTAGCAGAACTCGAAGGCTCAATTGAATCAAGTCAGTTCAAAAGTCTGAAATATGTTTCCAACTCTGAGTTTGAACCGGTTCGGTATATACAGTGATTAATGTCTATCCACCTACATGGATAGATACATACTTCTTTTCCTGTGACCCCTTAAAATCCCCCAATTTGCACCAGCATGAGAATAGTTATATATATATGAGACACCTTGAATTAAATTGAGTTATTAGGTGCCTAGAGATTTGCACAGCTGGTTTATAGTGAGCTTTGTTGTATTTCTTTCTGGTATGTGTGTTACAACATGGAAAAGATTCTATATAATTGGATTAGCAGTTTCCATCACCTATTAAATACAGAACTACGAGCTTCTCCACTGTCGTCATGTTTGATCTACTCCATACTGCCCTCTACTGGAAGTGTTGCTCAACAACCATGTTAACGGAGCTGATGCAGAGAAGTGTGTGAGCAGTGACGGTTATATCGCTTGATACTTACGTAGACATCTCCACCTGTAGAGGGAGTCTAAACCAGCCTTCAGCTGCGCTCTGGTTCAGTGGCCTTAAGCTTAAATGAGCTGGGGGGAAACATGCAAGAGGTAAATGTTTATGCAGTATTTTGTACTTTCAACTTTGTTTTCTAAGTGATGTGCCCTTGTTTAACAGCAGTATTTCAATTACTCTCTGATGTTCTACATAGAAGGTGTGTAGGGACTTTATTCAAGGTGATAAAAAGCCCACATGCAGTTGTACCTGATTTAGTCCTAGAGTAGAGCTATTTTCCCTTTTTTGCTGAGCCCATTAATAATCTGATGAGCTCCACTCTGATGTGCTGGTTTACAGGGAGACGCCACAATGATCACACAGACGCAACATGTCGAAATAGACTAAATATAATGAACCACTGTGTAAATAAACTCCGCCCTCATACTGTTTAGTTAGCTATACTACTTACTTGGAGCTGCTAGTATCTAACATTACCTATACCAGCTACTCACTTTCATCTGGACATCAAACACAAAGTAGATTAAAGGTGTTTCTGTGAAACTTTCAGTTTAAGATGATCTGCTTCAACCAGCACACAGTAATCCACTCACACAGCATGGCTGCTACTTCCAGTCACTGTTGGAGGTTGTAGTGCTAATAAAGGTGGAGCTGCTCGTCTCTTCAGTCTCTTCAGTGTTGAACGCTGAGCTGAAGCTGCTCCGAGTGTTGGAGAAACTGTCCAGAGTGAAACATACAGACTGCAGAGTTAAAGTTGTTCAGGATCCTGTTAAAGCTGTGGAGCTGAAGTTCAGCAGCTTGTTTAGTGAATGTTCAGTTCCACCTTAAATGAAGCTGCAGTTACATTCTAGTGTCTGTACAAGCTGCAGTGTTTAAGGTGGAGCATAAGATGAAGAATGTGGAGAATAGGAACTTCAGGCTGGTTTAAAGATGAACATGTAGCTCTGACAGTTGGGTTGTTTGTTGGGAAGGAATGAAAAGTTCTGACGTTCCCTTCACAGTCTGGAACGCTGGATTTCTCCACATAGTCACCAGTTTGGTTGGTGTTGTGGTTGTATGTAAATGTTGGGGGTGTAAATATTAACACGTCTGTTACGTAACAGTGTAGGATTTTAAGGTGGGCCTGTTTTATCGTTTTGTAAATGCAGGAGTTGTATTTGAAGGAGGAACAACAGTGTTCGAGGTTCACCGTATGTACAGTTCTTATCAGATCCAATCAGTGTTGCTTTAAACGTGTTTTGCGTTGCTGTGTTAACACTGGCTATGTTTACATGCAGAGATTTTCTGTAGTCTGATTGAATTCACTCTGATTCTAGATTAAGACTGAGGTGTTTATATGCTCACTCTGCTCAACACTCTGATGAAAATCTCTGTTTATATGCAACCTAGAAGCAATCGAATCCAAAATTACAGCTTTGGGTTGATCTCCCGCGACTTCATTCATAAATTCGTATTCGGATACAGGCGTTTACACGGCTATTATTCTTCTATTAAATGGATTATTTACAAGATTACCCACCTCCTTCAATCGGATAGAAATTGTAATCGGAATGAACTTAATCGGACTAGTCTATTCTGATTGAGGTGTACACATGGACGTATTCTATTCCGATTGAGCTATTAGTCGTATTATTAACGGATTATCAGGCTGCATGTAAACATAGCTAGTGTTACCTCATAGATAGATAGATAGATAGATAGATAGATAGATAGATAGATAGATAGATAGATAGATAGATAGATAGATAGACAGATAGATACTTTATTGATCCCGAAGGAAATTTAAACTTACTCACTGTTACACAATAGTCTCAAGATAAGCTTATAGATGAAAACATATTACTTAAATTCATAGTTGGCCAAATAGTCTCCACGGAAACTGTGTTTTCTGGAACTATTTAACATTAATGACATCATACATAAAAACTATGAAAACTCAGAAGACACATGTAGGTTCACTGATAGTTTTGGGTAGTAAGTTAAATGTATTTCACGCATGCAAAAAACAACAAAAAATGAAAGAAATCAGAGTAAGGAGTTAAATCCAGCTCTGGGTATTAGATTTCATAATCAGATTCCAAGGTATTCTTACTCTGATCAACTGGTGACCAGTTTAGTGATCAACTAACTGCCAAAATCTGATTATAATCAGATTAGTAAGTGCATGTGAATGCACTTAATGAAAGGCATTCATAGTCAAGAGTTGCTACATATTAATAGTTAAGTTAATTCATTAATTCATTCATGTATTGATGTTTGAATAAATGGCATAGACAGAAGATGCTCTCGCTCTAAAGACCTTAATAAATGATCAGCAGCAGAAGCTGCCAAATGATGAGTGAGGTAGACGTGATGCACAGATGGGCCACAGTGAGTAGCTGTGCACCCATTCAGTGGGCCTTCAAGTCAGACGTAGCAGTGAGTGAAAGTATAAGCATAAAATTTGGTAATAAAGAGAATATTTTCTCAGCGCCTTTCACAAGGACCCGCGTTTTTCTTCTACTTTCTGACTGGAAATCACGCAGCACAAAGGATTCGTAAGTAATGGTGAACCTCCTGTTCCTCAGCAGCCTTAAAAGCCTCATAATATCTTAGGGGAGCTTTCATGAAGATTATCCATTGCTGCCTGTAAGGGAGATATTGTCCCGGGGTAAGCTAGGCCAGAGGTACTCAACTTCAGTCCTGGGAGTTGAATGTCGGAGAATATGAACCCAGTCGACTGCTGTTTGTGCCAGTCTGGGGGAAAATACCTCACGATAAAGTGCTTTAAAAGTGCCAGCAAGGTTGAAAAATAACACGGCGAAGGACGAGGGAAGGAAATTCTGCAGATACTCGCGGAGGCTAAATAATAATAATAAAAAAAACCTTCAGAAGCTTGACTTGAAGTCTCTGGGCTTGTCCTCTTTAGAGCATTTTGATTTATTCATGTATGTTTTGCGCGAGGCCCGGGGGCGGAAAGGGGGAAAGCAGGCCACTGTCAGCCCCCGTTTCTCTCAAGGATTCCTCTCTCAAACCCGGGCCACCAGCTATTGTCAGCGGCGTGACAGTCCGCCACGCTTTCTCTCTGAGCCGCCGCTGCCGCTGCCGATCTCTCGGGGCCGGCAGGCGCACGTCGTGCGGATCAAAGACTGACCGATGTCAGCGTGGCTTTCTGGAACCCGCTGCACGGCGCATGACGGCCCAGCGGGGAGGAGAGTGATGCGGGGACAAACGCTGGCCAGGGAGAAGGGCAATGGAGCCCAGCACGCCTGCACAGGTACTCTTCCCTCCATCCCTCACTCTGCTTTCACCCGCTCTCACTTGCCCCAGGCGGAGAGGCGATCAAACCCACCTAGCTCACTCCCTCCTCCGACACTGGACTCAATGATATGGGCGAACATATTAACATAATGTATTTAAATTGACTCGCAGTTTTCAGGTTAGAACCATGAAACTTTGCAGGAATGTAGAGCTCAGCCAGGAACGGTGGGCTTGGTTTTTTGGGGGACTGATGGCACGCAGAGTTTCCGTTTAGCACAAAAACTATTTTCTTTTTCCTCCCACGAGAAATTAAATATGCAGAAAACATTCTAAAAGTCTAAAAGTTACACAGAACACAGACATCACATACAGACTCACATGTGTACTAGCATATCTCTCCAAACAGGATGGCGACGCCTGAGTGACCACCTCTTATACATAGCAACAGGCAAAACGTTAGCACAGGATACCAAGCAAGGGCTGAGGAACATATTAGCAACCACCTGGCATAACATAACAACAGCCTTGCAACACCTTAACAACCACATGGAATGCTAAGCAATGGCCGAGCAACATATTAGCAACCCTCTGGGCTACTATGGTGACTGCCCAGCAATGCCTTGCTTACTGGGGGGGGGCACTGTACCAACAGCATAGCAACACCTTTGTGGCTACCTGGGATATCACAGTGGCAGCCTAGCAACACCTTCGTGACCATTTAAGATATCATAGCAACAGCCTAGCTACAGATTAGTGACCAGCTTGGGATACTGTAGCAACAACCTAGCTACACATTAGTGACCACCTTGGGATACTGTAGCAATAGCCTAGCTACAAATTGTTGACCACCCTGGGATACTGTAGAAACAGCCTAGCTACACATTAGAAACCACCCTGGGATACTGTAGAAACAGCCTAGCTACACATTAGAAACCACCCTGGGATGCTGTAGAAACAACCTAGCTACACATTAGTGACCACCTGGGATACTGTAGAAACAGCCTAGCCACCAATTAGTGACCATGCTGGGATATGAAACAATGGCCAAGCAACATATTAGCAACCACCTGGGATACAAAACCATGGCCAAGCAACATATTAGTGACCACCTGGGATACAAAACCATGGCCAAGCAACATATTAGTGACCACCTGGGATAGTGTAGAAACAGCCTAGCTACATATTAATGACCACCCTGGGATACTGTAGAAACAGCCTAGCTACACATTAGTGACCAGCTGGGATGCTGTACCAACAGCATGGCAACATCTGAAAGACCATCTATGATACTGTAGCGACAGCATGGCAAAATCTTAGCAAACACATGGGATACTAAGCAATGGCTGAGCAACATATTAGCAACCATACTGTAGAAACAGCCTAGCTACACTTTAGTGAACATATAGGATACCATAGCAACAGCCTAGCTACAGATTAATGACCACCTAGGATACTGTAGCAACAGCCTAGCTACACATTAGTTAACACCCTGAGATACTGTAGCAACAGCCTAGCTACACCTCAGTGACCACCTAGGATACCATAGCAACAGCCTAGCTACAGATTAGTGACCACCCAGGACACTGTAGCAACAGCCTAGCTACACATTAGTTAACACCCTGGGATACTGTAGCAACAGCCTAGCTACACCTCAGTGACCACCTTGGATACCATAGCAACAGCCTAGCTACAGATTAGTAACCACCTAGGATACTGTAGCAACAGCCTAGCTACAGATTAGTAACCACCTAGGATACTGTAGCAAAAGCCTAGCTACATATTAATGATCACCCTGGTATACTGTATCAAAAGCCTAGCTACAGATTAGTGACCACCTAGGATACTGTAGCAACAGCCTAGCTACACATTAGTGACCACCTGGGATACTGTAGAAACAGCCTAGCTACATATTAATGACCACCTGGGATACTGTAGAAACAGCCTAGCTACATATTAATGACCACCTGGGATACTGTAGAAACAGCCTAGCTACAAATTAGTGTCCATGCTGAGATATGAAACAATGGCCAAGCAACATATTAGTGACCACCTGGGATACTGTAGAAACAGCCTAGCTACATGGTAATGACCACCCTGGGATACTGTACCAAAAGCCTAGCTACACATTAGTGACCAGCTGGGATGCTGTACCAACAGCATGGCAACATCTGAAAGACCACCTATGATACTGTAGCGACAGCATGGCAAAATCTTAGCAAACACATGGGATACTAAGCAATGGCTGAGCAACATATTAGCAACCACCTGGGACACTGTACCAAAAGCCTAGCTACACATTAGTGACCAGAAAATTTTGTAATTTATGCCATAATTTCTGATAATATATTTGTTGTGATACTAAAACCTATGGAAACCAGTTCTGGTATCAGGTATTGGGCTGGTACCAAACTCATTTGCTCATACTGCTAAAACTTCCGAGATGCCAACATTGCGACAGCCTCCTGACATAAGTGCACGCTGCCGCGCTAATGAACAAACAACTCGAGCTGGCAGTGAAGGAGGGTCCGCTCCCACAGACAGCTGCTGACGCTGTGGCAGTCGGACACAAAGGTCACCGCCTTGGTATGTTTCTGCCAGGAATACGCCGTTAGATTTTCAGAGGCAGACACAGAGGCGGAAAAGTCCAAATTCGCCAGGAAAGTCCATGTACAGTGACTCTTTATGAAAGAATATAATAGTAATGTATGAACATTAATTTAGTATTTATTTATTATATTTGTAAAACAGACTGTCCTACTGGGGATGTGCACAGTGTGGTTGAATGAGTTGCTTAGTACTCGGTGTGCAGCGTACAGCATTGTTCTCGCAATCTTCTTCATTCAAAGTAATTAATGTAGTTAACATAGCTAGCTGATGCATATAATTTAACTGTTAAATTATATTGTTATATTGCACTAATGTACAATAACAACCACTTTAGATACACCCCTACTAAAAACCAACCCTAACACTGAAACGAAATTGAAGTTCATTCGTTTTGAGATGTAAAAACTAAACAAACCAACCCAATACACAAACTACTAATGCACTGAAAGCCAATAAAACTATACTAACTTTGAAGCATTTAAGCAAGTTCTAAATGTGTATTGATCTAAAACCCAAAACAAAAACAGAAACTAAATTTTTTGGGTTTTTTTGGGACATAAAAACCAAAGAAAGCCACCAAAAACACTATTAATAACTAATAATATACTGAAATCCACCAAATTGAAAGCCAAAATTAAACACTAAATAAATTTTTGAAACAACAATAATTCAGCTTTTTTACTTACAGTTCCAACACTGAACAATAATAGCTAACTTCTGTTGTATGGTGTTGTGAGTGAACGGCTAGACTTCTTCTTTCTTCCAGTCTAGCAAGTAAAATGAACATATCGCTGCCAAGTGTACAGACAAAGCAACTGCTTTTAGGCTTTTGCTACTAACACTGAACTGACAAACAGAACAGCAGAATCAGTGAGTTCTAAAAAATGTATTCATCCAAAAAGTGGTATTGATTCACCCCAACAGAAACCCAAAACAAAAACTGAAGCTAAATCATAATTCATACTTTTTAAGACATAAAAAACAAATGAACCAACCAAAAACACAATCTATTTATGCCCTGAAATTAATCTAAAATTAAAAAACAAATTAAAATTTCTTTACTCACAGTTTTAACCCTGAACATTAATAACTAACTGCTGATTTGTGTTGTTGTGAGTGAACGGCTAGACTTCTTCTCTCTTCCGGTCCAGCAAGTAAAACATACAACTAGTGTACTGACATAGCAACCGCAAGTTTAGGCTTTTGTTGCTAATACTGGACTGACACAAAGAACAGCGTAAGAACAGCTCAAACGCGCATCTCGAATGTTTTAAATAACTATTGTTATTCTGTTTTATGGCGCAGGCCCTTCTCAGTGTCCTTTATCCAGTCTGCATGGCGCATATGAGTGGCTGTAAAACGGCAGCCGGGGAGTGACAAACATGATTGCATGCTGTTTGCACCTGGCTGTCACAATTAGAAGGCTAATGACAGGACAGGATCTCATTGAGATGAGGATGGCACTCGGCGGCGTACGGAGATTAGCATGCCGCTACAGCTGGCAGTTTAGGCCATCATCTCCACTTTTAGCTAGAACTAACTGGGTTCTGATTATGTAAACCATATTTTTTTGGGAGATTTCTGGGGCACGGTTATTTCTTAGGATCATAGTTAACGACGATGATCGAAGAACCCCCTGAATCCCTCTTACCGCCAAAGTATATTCTTTATTCTTGAAGATACCGTGGTACAGATATGATCTGAGAAGATCCGACTTCCACTGGCAACTGCACAGACTTATAGACCTGCCTCCTTGTTCCATCTGGCCCATGTGACCCATCTAGTCAAGACTTTATCTCCTGGGTTTGGGGCAGATTTCTTTGGGAGGTTCCTTCAGTAAGATGATGGGATTGGCTAAGACATAAACTTCTTGTAATCTCTATAGCGTTGGTGTGACGGCCATCTGTGTCTGAACAGGCTCACTTTAGCACACTAACAAGCATAGGATGGCTAGCATTAAGTACCTCCCTCCTCAGAAGGTTTACAAGCTACAACAAGAGATGAAACCGACAAGCCGGAGTCGAACGGCGGGTTGCCATATCTCTTATTTAATTTCCGCCAGAGAAATACGACCGTTTCCCACAAAAAACCTGGAGTGCATCAATATTAAACAGGTCTAGTGAGTCAGGTAAATTATGTAGATTATGTTTTGAAAGGCTGGGAAGCGTTTTTCCTCACATCAGCGAGGCTGCTTATGTGACATGGCTGCCGCCGCTCCACCTGGGTGCATTTTGATGTCAATCTAAACAGAAGACAGAAAGCACCCACCAAGGCTCCCATTAGTCTCACAGATTATTGATGCAGTGCGCTAAAAACTCTGATCTCAGCTTCGGCGCAGAGCCTTTTTATCGACTGTCGCTCGCTAAGAGTCGGACGCTGTTTGCACTTTATTCTAGCCTCCGCTTTCTCGCCACAACCGGAAAAATAAACGAGCAGGCTCTTAAGAAGGCCAGCGAGGTACGAGGGTGGCGATGTTAAACACGCATCAAGAGAAGCTGGAACCGTGGATTAACGGAGAAATCTACACGGACTTGACAAGTTGGCCGCCGTTCATGCTTGGAAGTTCCTCACAGGTGAGAGTTTTCCTTGTTTTATTCCACAGAACTCTTAAGGAACCTTTGACTTGGTCACACTAACGATGTACTGATTCACCCCAACAAAAACTGGAAATGAAAAACTGAAACTACATTGTCATTCATACTTTCTGAGACATCAAAAAATAAACAAACCAACCAAAACCTCAAACTATATATATAAAAAAAAAAAAAAAAAAAAAAAAAAATAATAATAATAATAATAATAATATATATATATATATATATAAAACTAAAATAAAATGCTAAATAACTTTTAAAACAACAGAAAATTTTGAAACTAAAATAATTTCAAAGCCTTTCTATATTCTCATAGTTTCAACACTGAACATTTCTAGCTAACTGCTGATTTGTGGTGTTGTGAGTGAATGGCTAGACTTCTTCTCTCTTTCAGTCTAGCATGTAAAATATACATATCGCCACCCAGTGTACTGACATAGCAACTGCTAAAAGTTTAGGCCTTTGCTGCTTATACTGAACAACTGACAAACAGAACAAATATAAAGTAGAGTAAAATATCTCAAATTGTATCAGAAATTAATGAGCAAGCTCTTGAGGAGGCCTAGCCTTGTTTGGCATGAGGGTTGTGTTAGGTCAAAAAGAGCTGAAACCATGGATTTACCAAGGAATCAGAAGGTTTTCACTCGGACTTAACAAGATGGTCCAGGTTTTCACACCTGGAAGTTCCTCTCAGGTGAGATTTTACCTTGTTCTGCAGGATTAACTGAAAAGCAAATTTGAATTATTTAACTGTTAAGATACCTTTGGCTTGTTTACACTAACAGCTGCTTCATTAATAATTTATTATGATATCAGATTTGGTATCAGTACGCTCTAAAAAATGTATTAGTCCAAAAAGTGGTATTGATTCACCCCAACCGAAAACTCACAACAAAAACTGAAACTAAATTTTAATTCCCACTTTTTAGAGACATAAAAACCAAACGATCCAACCAAAACACAAACTATACATGCGCTGAAACCCACCTGGAATTAAAACCAAAACAAACAATTTGAAACTAAAATAATTCAGAAGTTTTTTTTACTCACAGTTTCAACACTAAAAATTAATAGCTAACTGCTGATTTGTGGTGTTGTGAGTGAATGGCTAGACTTCTTCTCCCATTCAGTCTAGCATGTAAAATATACATATCGCCACCTAGTGTACTGACATAGCAACTTCTTTGGGTCTTTGCAACTAACACTGGGTTGGCAGGCAGAATAGAATAAAAGTATCTCAAGTTATATCAGTAATTAATGAGCAGGCTCTTAAGGAGGCCCAAGGGTTGAGGGTTGCGACGCTAAACCCTCGTCAAGAAGAGCTCGAACGGTGGATTTACTGAGGAATCAAGTTGACCCTCTTTTAAGAACGTTTTCACGCTTGAGAGTTCCTGTCGGATATGATTTTTCCTTGTTTTCTTCCGCAGAACTAATTGCAAAGTCCCTCTGCTAATACAGTGCGGTTCACTAAACGAAACTTCTGAAGGACCGAGGCTTTTCCAAAGGCCATTCAGACCTTTCAGAACATGCCTGACCAGACTGGCCATGTGGGCAGCGTGTTAAGTCTTACTCATAATGTGGCACAGGGCGGTGGTGCACGCTCTGTACCTCTTGATATTTTTCCCTTGTTATTGCCAGCAGTGGTCCTTCCATGTGGTAATTACACAAAGCAGCTGTACCGAGGGCTTGTGGAGTGCTACGACCAGCGGGCATAATTACTGAGAACAGCTCCTACTGCTTTGGACATCCTCCGGTCAGTCTAGCATAAACCGCAGGCTACAGTGTCAGAGCCCCCAGCCGCCAACAGCTAAAGAAATAGACCCCATCAGAAAAGCCTCATGAACCTTTTCATCTGGACTTCTAAGTAAAGATTCTTGCGCAAGTGACCAGTTGAGGTTTGGGTCAGGCACAGTGTTAAGTGGCTGCTGTTCCTTCACAGAGTCTCTTCATTGAGGATCCTGATATCATCATGAATCATATTATAGTTCTCATGATTCTAATGTAATTAGGAATTTGGATCTTTGGATTGTGGATATTCATATTCTGCGAGGACCACCAGAATGGGGAGCGTAGGCCATCAGTCTTGTTCTCCAGTTTTAAGCTGAATATGTTTGGGTTAGATGTCATTGTATGCTGTTGTTGTATGCCATCAAACCACCTATATACCATTGGTCAGTTTGTTTTTCTGCATGATTTGAACTTCACCAATGCTCTTAATATCCTGCAAAACATTCCTGATGACTGCACCAACAAAAATGCCCTAAAATAGCTTGGAAGGAACTCTGGTTCCATTGACTTTCATTAAAAGTAAAGGCCTCTCCTGTAAAGTTGCCATTTTGAAGATAAAACAAGGACTTTATCAATGACTTTTCAGAGTTCCTGCCCAGATTTATATAACAAAATATATTCTAAATGTCAGAGATTTTAATATTCATGTCCTTCTAAGCTGTAGGCCAACGATTTTTGTTGGTTCCTACTGACTCTGGTAATTGTGTACAGTCTGAAAATCCTACACAAAAGCATAGACAGGCATTAGATCTTGTTTTTACCGTGTGGTCTACCTGTTTTTCATTTCGAAGTCATGCAGTTTTTCTCTCTGCTGTCATATTACTAAACCGCGGGCTCCTGCTGGTTGTTGTCGTATGTGTAATGCCTCCACTGCTGTACAGTTCTTTGCTGCTTTTTGTTGAGACTCACTCAGGGCTCCGTCTTTGTTTTAATACTGAGGAGTGAACCTCATTATTTTATTTCACCTGTCAAAATATTCTGGATAAAATTGCCCCATTTAAACCCGTGCGCTCCAAGCATAAATCTGAACCACGGCTGAGTGACATTATGAGAATGCGGGAACGCAAGTGGGATAACGACAGGTTGCAGGTGTTTTCTGATGTTTTAAAGAACAGCTGGTGCAGATATCAGACAATTGGTAGAGCTGAAAAGACTAAACACCTTTCTAATATTGTTTATAGCCATAAAAGTATTTTCAGCAGTAAGAACACCCGATCTGATTAGAACAGATGTAAATAATTATACATACAATACAAAGTAACATGAATATGTTATTGTGAGAGAAGTAGATCAGATCTTGAGCTCCAGTTTGAAGAACAAAGTTAGGTTCCAGATTTCTCCTGGACGCCCCAGACATTGTATGAAGGTGTTCAATTCCTTCAGCAGCAATCTTGATTTAGCTTAATGAAGTACTGAGCAGTCAAAGCAGGTATTAAATGATTACTGTAAATAATACTGGGTTGTTTATAGAAGGAGAAGCTTGGAAAGGGTTAAATAAACACACTGGTTTATGTAAAAGCACTACTTACTGTATTAATACTGTTTAATATTTAATAATAAATTGTTTTTCTGAGTAAATAAAAGCTTCCTTTCTTAAAACAATAGCTTTTTATATACACTAACGCTCAAAAGTTTAGGATCACTTTAGAATTTCATTTCATGCAATTTTCATGCAATTCACAAACAATATTATCTATTTCACAATTAATGTAAGTGTATCAGATGATTTTTAAAGAATAAAACTGTTTGTATTAAAGCCTATTTTTGTATAGAGGCTTATTTAGCATATAGTCTATTATCAGCAATTCTCAGTCCTCTGTCTAAATCTCCTGGTACGACCACCAATCCAAGTTAAGGATGTTATTGGACTAATTGGTTGTTAGGACACTCTTGCTCAATTGTGATCACAGCTGAAAAACATTCTACTAATAAGTGAGTATAAAAGGGAGAACAACATTCTAGGTTAGTTTAGTATCTGAAGCATCAGTAGTTGATGGCTTGTTGACCAACTCAATATGACCAGAAAGAAACAACTTTCTTTAGAGACCCGTCAGTCCATTGTTGTGTTAAGGAAGAAGATACTCCATTGAAACAAGAACATTTCACTGTGATCCCAAACTTTTGAGTGGTAGTGTATAATAATGTTCCCAAGTGCCTCAAACATTTACACAGTACTGTATATTATCCTCAACTTGTCCCACAGATGCTATCCTCGTCTATTTAAAGAGATTTTTGAAACTATTGGACCAAACGTCCAACGAATTTTGACCATCTGTCTCAACTCAGGTGCCAAACCAGCAAATTTTAAGTATGCAGGACTGAAATTATTGATAAAAAAATCCCAAATCTGGATACTTTAGTCAAAAACTAAACTCCAGTTTCTTTCAAGAATTTTTAAGAAGTTGTACTTTTACAATGGCAGTCTTTTTTAGATATACGTGATATTCTTGAGCTGTTCCAGTTCTGAGTTTAAAGCTCTTCACACCACTGTTTCTGCATTGTTAAGAGTTTTAAATGATTTGCTATTAGCTGCTGACTCAGGGGTTTGAGCCATCCTTATGCTTTCAGATCTCACCATAGACTATAATATCCCCACCGCTTGCTTGAAGAACTGTGTCGGATTTGAAAGTACTGCCCTGGAGTGGTTCCCATCTTATTTATCTGATAGAAGTTTTACTGCCAGCCTTGACGACTTTGTATCCTCTTCAGCACCTCTTTTTTTTCTTGCGGAGTCCACCAGGGTTCTATTCTCGGGCCAATCCTATTCTCCTTATATTTGCTTCCCCTAGAGGCACATACTTTGAAAATAGTGCTGTTGCTATGCAGATGATACCGAAATTTACCTGCCCTGGCAACGGAAAGGTACGAACTCTTTAAAACCACTGCTGGAATGTTCTGAGGACATTAAAGTCTGGATGGCCTTTACTTTTTAAACTTTAATGAGTATGAAGCTGAATGCATGATTGTGGTCCTAGTGGTGCTTGTGATGCCCCCTGTTGTTCTTTGACCTTTGTTTTTTAGACAGATATGTAAAACCTTTTGCAAAAAATCTAGATGTGATAATGGACAGTGATTTTAAATTAGGTATGCTTTTTCAAACCGAGCCTCTTATCCAAGGTGAAGCCTGTTAATGATCTGAAAAGGGTTATACATGCTTTTATTTAATCTAGACGTGATTACTGTAATGCTCTTTATGTCAGCATTAGCCAGGCCTCGCTTTCCTGTTTAAAATTAGTTTGAAAATGCTGAGGCTCGTCTTTTAACAGGGACGCACAACTGAGAGCACATTTCCTCCATATTGGTCCCCCTTTACTGGCTCCCTATATAATTTAGAATTGATTTAAGATTTATGTATCTTAATATCTTAATATATAAATGGTTGAATGGGATAGTTTCTTCAGATCTCTCTGACCTAGCACAACTACACGTTCCGTCTCTCATATCTGCAGACCAGTTTCTTCTGGTTGAATGTCTAAATTTTATATATATATATATATATATATATAGATAGATAGATAGATAGATAGATATACCCTATATATAGTCAATAAGTATCTATATTACATATCCTATATACAGTCAATGAGTGTCTATATTATATAAATCAACAAATGACCATATTATATATATATGTCCATATTACATAGATCCTATGAGTGTCTGTACTGTATATATTAAGGAATGTTGATATTTTATATATGTCCTATATAGAGACAATAAGTCTCTATATTATATATGTCCTATATACATTCAATGTGTGTGTATATAATGTATAATATGTGCTGTCAATAAGTGTATATGTCATATATCCAATATCCTATGTAGAGTTTATATTTCATAACCAGTGTTTAAATGTCTGTTATATATATATATATATATATATATATATATATATATATATATATATATATATATATATATATATATATTGATTAAGTGTCTATATCCATCATGTGTATAGTCAGTAAATGAATATTTCCTCTGTCATTAAGTGTCTACATTTTCTATATCCTATATGCAGTCAATAAGTGTATATATAATATACATCATGCACACAGTAAATAAGTGTATTTCATGTATATCATATATACAGTCAATAAGTGTATATATCATATGTCTTTCATACAGTCAATAGTTCAACTCCTGCATGATTGCAGCCACTCATTCTTGTTCATACAGCCGGTGGACTGTTGTTACAGTTGAGACTCTCGAAGGGAACTGAGCTCCACTTTGCTGTTGCTTTGTTAGTTTGCTGCTGATTGATTATGCATAGGTCCCCTGAGAGCACTGTCCAGTCTCGACTGCAGAAGGTGCAAAAGGTTTCACTAAAAGATACTTGTATTTGAACAAGAGCACAAGCTCAGATTCTATCATAGCAACACACAGCATCTGGGCCTCAGACTGCACTACCGTTGATGGTTATTGGGGTTACACGGGGGACCTACAGCATTAAGAACAATCAGTAATTTACTTTATCACATTGATATATTAACATTGACAGCACTAATTATTGTTATTGCCTGTATGTATGTTACATGATTGTTCTGGTAGACAACAACACATAAGATATATATATATATATATATATATATATATATATATATATATATATATATATATATATATATATATATATATATATATATATACCACTATAAATGCTTCCATTGACTTGTATTGAAAGTAGACAGTATATATATGTGAATGATTAATCAGAAACTGGTTGTGAAACTGGCGATTTGAACATATGCAATGATTCCACTTATGAAGATCTCACATTTTGAATTTAAGATCATGCCTTTAGGGTTAAACAGCTTTCTTAAGCCAGACCTGAAGCTACAGAAGTTATTTCCCCCACATTAAGAGCACAAAACTCCAGAACTTGTCAACCCGTCCACATCTCTGTAGGTGCAGGACTTTAATGCGTTCCATATCTCTAATTGACTTTGAACCATTTGCTTAGTTGAATTCGGGTCCAAAAACGTCCGTAATTACAATTCGAGCCTGTTTCATATGTGACAATGGATAAACACCAACAGAAAGCGTAGCTCATAATTTCCTGCGTTGGGCGCGTCGGCCTGCGCCGCTGATTAGGCCGTACTTTGGCGTAGCAAAATGAGATTTCTTTCAGGGAGGAAATGGGAATTTCTTGCCACGCAAAATTGTCTGGAGCTCACACGGAGAAGCGTAGTGATTGAGGCGGACCCGCAAAATCTTATTTCCATTACGTGCTCTGTCTGGAGCCGTCCTACCTGAGCCGCCATTGTATCTGCGAATGTATCCTCGTGTGTAAACACTTCATTTGATCCCGCTCGGTGGAGAATACAAACGTGGCACAGAGGGAAAAAAAAAAAAAGCCAAAAAAACACCCACAAACAGCGAAGTACCTGTAAGTATCTTGATTTGTTTTGTCTATAATAAGATATGCATGACTTGACTGACGCCATTTCAAGCCCCATTGAAACTCAATCTGTGTTTCATCATTTTTCAGTCAAACAGGAAAACAGTGTATTAGCTTTTGTCACTTTTCATCAAGTCGCGGGAGTCTTCGCAACGTTTCCTGAACGTACTGTCACAAACGCTTTACAGGACGAGATGGTCGGGGAAAGAGAAAAAAAAAAAAATCATCAGTCATTCCGTAACGGCACACGTGGCCCGGCTCTTGCCTTCCTTCGCCGTTCCCTGTCAGTTCCCTCCCAACTCGTGAACGTGGCCCTATTATGTCACTTTCAATTAGCAAAATGCCTGTTAGGACATAAAGAGCCCTTGATGGATCGCAGCGGAGGACGGCTTTGGCAAACGCCGGGAATGTTGGCATATGAATTCTGACACTGACACACCATCCACCATGAACGTCTCATTCAGAGCTGCAAGACTGATCCCGATCTCTGTGGGGAGGGAAGTGATTTCCATGCAACGCGCCACGTTGCGAAACAACTCTTCGCTGCGTTGTGCATTCTTCGCCGCACATCAGCGACAATTCAACGGAAATCAAGGACAACGTGCCTAAAATTAGCCGAATCCACTTTCGGATTAAAATAAAAAAAAGAAAGAAGGAGTGCATATTATATTAACAGCCACCCGGCTGCACCCCAGCAGCGCATCCGGTGCCCGAGAAGAAGGGCCGGTTCTAATCGCGAAGGTTGAATGTGTCTGGCAGGGGGACGAGCGCGGTGGGTTGGAGATACGGCGAGGATTTATGCAGACGGCAGATTACGGCGAGCCCTGGCCAGGTCTATCGCAGCGGCCTCCCCAACGTGGAGAGCAGCGATACTGAAACTAATCTTAAGGCAAACATGCTGGAGATCTTGTAATAGAAAAGCAGGCGAAGGAGCTAATCTATCAGCATTTGCACACACGCCTCTCGGCCCGGCTGGTCCAGATGCACAGCGTTTTTATTTTTTTATTTTAGGGACCGATGAGGCTCGAGCGCGAGGGGGTTACGGTGTACAGTAATGGGCCCTGATCGATATTTTCCTCTCCACTGTTAATGGAAGCTCTTATACCCTCTGCCTCGACAAAAGAGAGGACAGGTCAGACAGTAATAAGCAGTTTGTGAAGAGGGTGGCATCTGAGGCAGGAAGCGGGTCTTTAAATTGCAACCCTTGAAAAAAAAAAAGAAGGAAAGAAAAGAAACATCGGCGCGCTAATACAATAGAGAATCTCTCACGCCCGCATCTCACAGCGTAAGGTTTTTTCCGTTCGAGGTCAGGCGACGGACGCGGAATGTTGTTAGCTGCGGTTACGCCACATGTTCCAGCCGCGCAAATGATCTGAGGTTAACTATATAATGCGGCCGCTCGCTCATTAGTCGCCTGAGTTATGCGACTCTCCGCTGAAATATTTAACAGCTAGGGTTTAAAGGCTCGTTAACAAACTGGTCAATTCAGCATCCCATAAAGAGGTCCATCTGCTTCGCTCAAGACCCCACGGGTGCCGTTTGGAAATTCATAGGCGATGAAGACGCTGAGATTTAGAAGGGTCCAGTCCACTGCCGGGCAGCTCCGCCGTTTAAATGCCAGCCCGTCGTGAGTGCTGAAGGGCGTGGGCTTTGGTAAGACGCTCCCGATCCCAGTCGTTCCTGCATGCGTTTACTTCCTTCCTTCCGTCCCACTTTTTTTTTTTAATGCCTCGCCAGAGAGCGCTGTTAAAAATTCTCCCAGGCTTTCCGTCCTCCATCTGCGGACTCCATCTGTATCTGCAGCAGGCTTTATGGATCTTATTCCCACAGTAGCTAATGGTTACACGAAGGTTAATGACTGGGGATAAGCAAAGCATGCTAAGGTCAAGTTTTAACCACAGCCAGGGTCAGGAAAGGTAACAAGAGCTGCAAGCATATGGGCACATATCGGGTATCAAACAGAGGAGGCTTGTCTTGGGAATTATGCAAGGTCTAATGACGAGCGGAGGCTTAGCGCCACTGTATGCGAAGAAAGAGTTGCGGCTATTAATAGGCCGGGCCAGGCTGCTGCATATTTAACAGTGTAACAAGATAATGACCCTCAGAAGGAAATGCCTTGACGCTTCGAGAAAGTTTAAAATTGCTCAGTTGCGGTCGGAGATATTGACGCTTCCGTTGGCGCTCCAGCGTGAACAGAACTGTCGGTCCCCTCGCTGCATGCTCAGCCTGTTGCGGACTAACCGCCGTGCCTTCTGAGATAGCCGGTAAAGCAGGCAGCCGGCGAGGGTTTATCCTTATCATTGCTTGTAACAAGGCATCGATATGACTACATTAGTCGAAGCTATCATGCACAGCATGCTGGCTAAGACTAATGTGCTCATATTGATGCCGTGCTAAGAAGAAGCACAACATCCTTGGCTGCATAATAACCAGCGAGCACCCTCTGGGCCTAAAGTGGTTAGATGTATGTTGATTCAACTCCAGCTAGCTGCCACGTACGATGAAATGAAGGCGAAATTGCATTCATTAATAAGCTTCACGCCTTTGTGTGGCGACTGCAATTTGGGAATTGGGTGGGTAATTAGTGCGGGGCCCAGATTTTGAAGGTATCGACCAAAAAATCTGGAGCGAACAGCCAGCCCGAAAGCCTCCACTGAGTCCGCCGAGTCCACGGGAGCGGGCAGTTATGGCCTGGATTCCGACGTGGCCGCCCTGGGTCCGGCGCTGCATGGGAACAGGTTTATCTCGGGATGAGAAATGGATACACAGGTGCGGAGGGAGCAGCAGAGATCATTCATCAGGGGCCTTGAACAACGCATGTCGGCACGCCTGGTTGGAGAGGAGGCATTCATCTCCCCCGCAATGACACACAAAAACAGGTCCGTGGCCCCCGAGACTCCTCGCTCCTGAAGGGAAACCCAATCACCGGCGCTCCCGATATTCCTCTGTGCCTAATTAGGCGGCGCAGGACGGACCGCATCTGGAGATCCGGTGAAGGAAAAAAAAAAAGAAAAGAAAGGAAGAGAAGCGCGTGCTTGCATTCGGCTCGATTACGGTCCACTTCCATTGCATTCAATTAAATTTGATCAGGACAGGGATTTTCATTACATCACCCCAAAGCGGCGCGGCCGGAAATCCCGGACGAGCCCCCTAATGAGCGTCGCCGAGTGTCAGGACAAAGTCCCTGAGAGAATGAAGAGAAAATACGGAGAGGACTCAAAAGGGTCCTCTGGGTCGCACCGGGCGGATGAATTATAACAGGAATGCGGGATTCAACAAAAGGCGGATCACGCCGAGAGAACATCAGAGAGCTTTTGTTGCATGATTGCATGTAGGTCTCTGAAACGGACCCAACCTTGCAGAGGCTTGTAAATTGTAGGTGGCGGCCTTGGCGAAATAAGAGGGAAAATAATAATTACGAGCCGGCGCGTTACCCACTGCGCGGCTGATGTTTTGTACGGACGCCCGTTGATTTGGGCTAAGGCTGCAGCGTTGATGTGCTTTGCCTATTCTCTTGAGGTGAGTCACACTGATGCTTTCTGACAAGCCTCATTCCACTAGAGAGACTCCTCTGTCATGAGGACACCATTGCCCAAACACTTGCCTCGGGGTATCCTCCCCCACTGGCTCACATTATACAAACAAGAAGCTAAAAATAACGAGACAGAAAAGGTAGGAGATGGCATGTTTGAAATCGCCATTAAAAGCCGACAGTGATATTTTGCAAGGCTTCGGTGGGTATTTATTTAACCCCGGCTTTTTGACAGTTTAGAGATATCTAGTAAATATCGCGCAGTGTGAACCAGTGAGAAATGGAGACACATCAGAAGCTCTTTCAGCAATTTTTGGCCTCATTTAGTTTAATCATGAACACGTACCTGGTATCATCATTAGGGATCCATCAGTAACGATAGTGGTATCAGGTATCAGGCCAAAGCTTAGCTCATTTAATCGTACTCATAAAAAACACAACATACAGATAAAAGGATATACAGAGTCTGTCCCTGTCGAAAAGCGTGTCTCAATTTTTTCAATTTTTATTTTCTGATATGGTTTGAACAGCTGCTCTTTATATCATGTTATAGTTTCATAAAGAATGGACCAATAGAAATGCTCCAAAATCACTGAGACTAAAATCTTTTTTTATAAACTTACATTGAAAGTTAAGAATGTTTTGTTCTCTATTGTAAAGTTACTACCACCGTACTGACCACTACACCACCGTACTGACCACTACACCACCCTACTGACCACTACACCACCGTACTGACCACTACACCACCATACTGACCACTACACCACCATACTAACCACTACACCACCGTACTGACCACTACACCACCGTACTAACCACTACACCACCATACTAACCACTACACCACCGTACTAACCACTACACCACCGTACTAACCACTACACCACCATACTAACCACTACACCACCATACTAACCACTACACCACCATACTGACCACTACACCACCATACTAACCACTACACCACCATACTAACCACTACACCACCATACTAACCACTACACCACCGTACTGACCACTACACCACCGTACTAACCACTACACCACCATACTAACCACTACACCACCATACTAACCACTGCACCACCGTACTGACCACTACACCACCATACTGACCACTACACCACCATACTGACCACTACACCACTATACTAACCACTACACCACCATACTAACCACTACACCACTATACTAACCACTGCACCACCGTACTAACCACTACACCACCATACTAACCACTACACCACCATACTAACCACTACACCACCGTACTAACGACTACACCACCATACTAACCACTACACCACCATACTAACCACTACACCACCGTACTAACCACTACACCACCGTACTAACCGCTACACCACCATACTAACCACTACACCACCATACTAACCACTGCACCACCGTACTAACCACTACACCACCATACTAACCACTACACCACCATACTAACCACTACACCACCGTACTAACCACTACACCACCATACTAACCACTACACCACCATACTAACCACTACACCACCGTACTAACCACTACACCACCGTACTAACCACTACACCACCGTACTAACCACTACACCACCATACTAACCACTACACCACCGTACTAACCACACCACTATACTAACCACTGCACCACCGTACTAACCACTACACCCCCATACTAACCACTACACCACCATACTAACCACTACACCACCGTACTAACGACTACACCCCCATACTAACCACTACACCACCATACTAACCACTACACCACCGTACTAACCACTACACCACCATACTAACCACTACACCACCGTACTAACCACAACACCACCGTACTAACCACTACACCACCATGCTAACCACTACACCACAGTACTAACCACTACACCACCGTATTAACCACTACACCACCGTACTAACCACAACACCACCGTACTAACCACTACACCACCGTACTAACCACTACACCACCGTACTAACCACTACACCACCATACTGACCACTACACCACCATACTAACCTCTACACCACCATACTAACCTCTACACCACCATACTAACCACTACACCACCATACTAACCTCTACACCACCATACTAACCACTACACCACCATACTAACCACTACACCACCATACTAACCTCTACACCACCATACTAACCACTACACCACCATACTAACCACTACACCACCGTACTAACCACTACACCACCGTACTAACCACTACACCACCATACTAACCACTACACCACCGTACTAACCACTACACCTCCGTACTAACCACTACACCACCGTACTAACCACTACACCACCGTACTAACCACTACACCACCACACCACCGTACTAACCACTACACCACTATACTAACCACTACACCACCGTACTAACCACTACACCACCGTACTAACCACTACACCACCATACTAACCACTACACCACTGTACTAACCACTACACCACTGTACTAACCACTACACCACCGTACTAACCACTACACCACCATACTAACCACTACACCACCATACTAACCACTACACCACCATACTAACCACTACACCACCTTGCTGCCTTTAATTTTCACTAATAACTACTTCATTATAAGTAGGTATGGTGTTTTGGTATCAGACTCAGTATCAGTTATCATGAATACGTGCTGAATTAGCGTAACACGCTACCAACATTAAGCTGAAGCTGACGGAAGAGAAAATTCCTCAACATCCGTCAGTTTAACACGGATAAAGTTTTTCTTCACTTTTGTCAGAAGAGGTCTGGCTCAGACCTGAGAGCCGAAGCAGACGTAGCAGAACGTGCCTGAATCCAGGCAGAGTCTCCTCCTACGCTGCTCCAAAGCCTGCGAGGAAAAGCCCACTGTGATCTGCTACACCGCACTGCTGCAGACAGCGCCGCAACACCTTCAATAAAAAAACTACTCCCCAGCAAGCCGCAGCCACGAGAGTCCACTGAAGAAGCCTGTAGGACTTCATAAGGACTTTATCTGCAAGCTCTCCACAGTCAAGGTGGGTAATCGCAGGAGAGCAACAGGAAACGACTGTGGAAGTTGTCTGGTGGCTCTGACGGCTGCGAAAGGAGTGATACACAGCCAACGGGCTGTCATTAGGAAAAGCTGAGAATTCAGCCGAGGTGCCTTGGCAGCAGCACCTGATGTTGAAAGGCTTCCAACACCCCAGGTAGTAGTGATGTTTCCGAGACCAGAGATTAATTAGATGCTCACCTACTACTTTGTTTATTCCACGCTGACATCCTCTTCATGCTGTTGCAGTGCGTCACAGAGCTCGAACGATGTGAACAGTTTGATCGATACTTAAATGACTTGATATTGATATTAATATGATATACTTAAAATGGTGTTTTTACACTCCAGGACTGCTTTACTGATATGATGTGATTAAGAATTCCCAGCTGGAAAATCACAGTGGGTGGGACTATCCAAAGTTGGGGCGGGGCTACACTGATTGTGTTGTTAATTTAGTTTCTGGTTAGACTGTTCAGTTAGTTTTATTAATAAGAGGTCTTAATATTAATTTTATTGTAAAAGGTGAGACGTGCATTGATTTAATTAGGGTATTATGATGTTTCCTATTCAAACTCAAACACTGTTACAGTGTACAATGAAGATTTTAATCCTAATCCTAAATATTTTAGAACACGATCAAATATACTTTCACTAATGACAACAAAGTGGATGGCATGGTGGTGTAGTGGTTAGTATGGTGGTGTAGTGGTTAGTAAGGTGGTGTAGTGGTTAGTATGGTGGTGTAGTGGTTAGTAAGGTGGTGTAGTGGTTAGTATGGTGGTGTATTGGTTAGTAAGGTGGTGTAGTGGTTAGCATGGTGGTGTAGTGGTTAGTATGGTGGTGTAGTGGTTAGTAAGGTGGTGTAGTGGTTAGTATGGTGGTGTAGTGGTTAGTATGGTGGTATAGTGGTTAGTACGGTGGTGTAGTGGTTAGTATGGTGGTGTAGTGGTCAGTATGGTGGTGTAGTGGTTAGTAGGGTGGTGTAGTGTTTAGTACGGTGGTGTAGTGGTTAGTATGGTGGTGTAGTGGTTAGTATGGTGGTGTAGTGGTTAGTATGGTGGTGTAGTGGTCAGCACTGTCTCCTTACAGTAGGATGATCTGGGTTGGATTCCCGGTCCGGGTGGTTCTACATGGAGTGTGTATGTTCTCTCCGTGCTTGAGTGGGTTTCCTTCAGGTACTCTGGTTTTCTTCCACAGTCCAAACACGTGCATGTTAGAATGATCACTCACTCTAAACTGCCCGTAGGTGTCAGTGTGTGTTGCCCATGCGATGGACTGGCGACTTGTCCATGGTGTACCCAGCCTTCACCCAATGATGCTGGGATTGGCTCCAGCACCCCCACCAGTGACCCCGACTGGCAGGATAAAACGGAAGATAACAAATAGATGGATAAAGAAGGTTTTTTGTCCTCTGCTGTAACATTGACGATTTGCAGACAGTAATAGATAATTCCCCCAGAAGCCAAGTCCTTCACAAAGTTGTCTGAAATCTCTTTAAAATCTCTTTGAAAAACGCTGCATGCAGTTACACATTTCCACCAGAGAGGTCTCCAAATCCCCAGATCTTATATAGTGCACCTTCAAATAAAAAGAAGTGTTTTCAAACGGTTTAAGTAAACAACCACCGCAAAACGAGTTCCGTGACTTTCACTCAACAGTGACAAGTGATACATTGGCTGCACTGTTTATGCTAATGTAGATGTAAAGTGGACCGGACTCATGGAAATCCACATTATTCAGGCTTTGACCTTTTTTCGCCGGCTATTACGATTAAAATGAACATCTGTCAAGCAGTAATCATTTACTGTCTTATCACAGCCTTGTGACAGGAATGCAATCAAGGCCTAGTGCAAGAGGAGACCTTTCCCATTTCATGATAAAATCCATATTTCAGACGAGTCCCGACCGTCTGAGACACCGTGTGACTTCGCTTGCCAATAAATGGCGGCGGGCGTGATGAGCAAGGTCACACATAAACACCACATGCATTTCGGGGGACCAAATGGCGTCAGACGCGGGAGCGGACGCGTGCAAACATTTGATTAGGCCTGATCAGAGCACGAGGAGGAGGAGGAGGAGGAGGGGGAGGGAAAAAAAACGCCAGCCGTTTGATTGCCTAAAAGTCGAGTCTCATTAGGCTGAGCTGGAGCTGAATGTTCAATGTGACATTTAAGTGTTGACTTCACCAGCGGTAACTCCGGCACACATCACTATACACACCACAGGCAAGCCAAACAATGTGGCTGCTCTGCTCTGAGAGGTTGTCAGTTCACTGCTAATTGGACTTTATAGTGCCCATGTGACTCTCAGCGCTTCAATTAGCACTTCGATATCGCAGTAATATTGTTGTCTGACTGCTGGACACTTCCATAATCAGGTGCATATACGGCTCCACAGTTTCATTCCAGCCTTAAAGATCAACATCACACAGTATTTCATCTATTAAGTGTAACGGTGTTCTGTTGGATGATGGATTCATTTATGAAAGTACTTATATACTAAACTTCATGTAGGTTTTTTTTATAAATCTTTTTTTTAGCTGCATGCTGAGCAGAAGTAGAAACCAAAATATTCCAATTTACGACAACAAAACAAAGATCAGCTAGCTGAACATCGTTCTTTATGACCTAAATAGTTTAAATAGCGAGCCCATGTACCAAAATATCTCTAAAACTAACATTTGACTGTATTTAAATGTAAAAATGAGAATGTATATTTTAATAAGAGCTATAAAACCACCAAACCTGTTTATCAGAACAAGATCTCAGCATCTACACTATCTTCTTCAGTCCTGTTAGAGAAGCAGCTCATGTGGCTCCTCATGAAGCTGCTGGTCAGAATGTTCAAAGTATGTAAACCAAATGCACAATAACACAACCAGATGTTTTATTCTGCTCCAGGAATAATTCCATACCTCTTATTTTACAGTTTTTATTTTCTCTATTAATATAGTACTAATAAATAAAACCTGTCTCCAAACTTTTGACAGACAGTGCATGACATAATACGGGAGGAAGGCATGTTTATATTGACTTGAGATGAAACGATTGAATGAACTGCTAGCTTTTATAAAGATGATGTTTAACTATGTAAGTGTTTTTTATATACTTAAATTGGTAGAATCATTGAGTCAGGAAAAAGTAAGCAAGCATTAAGTATTGCATGACACACACATCAAAATCAACATTATACTGATAAAGATATGATGACAATAGTAGATCCTCTTGCATCCTCAAAGAGAACACGACCTTCACCAAGTTTTGACTAAGTTCTCTTTGAATTATCTTTCAATGGGCTTACCCAAGTCCTCAAGATTCAACCCCTCAGGGAAGGGGTGCAAAGCACAACCCATATACAACATGTAGTTACACATTTCCACCAGAGGGGTCTCCAAATCTCCAACTCTTACATAGTCTAGCATTAAGTGGGCACGATTTAGGGGTCTAAACTACAAAATGAGCAAGGAGAAACTTGAATCTCCATATTTGTAATTACTGTTCTATATCATATAAACACGGCAGCTGTTTTTAATATATCAAATATTAAAAGTTTTATGATGAATGCACCAATAGAAACGCTCCAAAATCACTTAGTAAGGAAGGTTTTTGCCCTCTCCTGTGAAGTTACTAATATGGAGACAGTATGTACATTGACATAACCCACCATTACATACAGTTAGAGCTATCAGCAATTTCCCAGCGAGGAAAAATGAAAAGTGAATATCGCCGGAACCTATTAGTCACCCTGAGACCACCTGCTGAAACCTGATTAAGGGTACTCGGCCTTCCAGAATCAGTTCCTGATCTGCTGATGTAATGAGCAAAACTGTATTTGAGACCATTAGTTAATTAGCAGTTCATAATATCCCCGAGGACAAAAAGGGGCCCAGAGTGGGCTCTCAGTATTAGAACCGTGTGTCAATTAAAGGGAGAGAGACGCTAATTACAGGCCTGGAAGTGTCGGGGGATGGCATAACACATCCCTGAGCTTGATACTGTACACACACACACATACATATATAAAACGGGGGGCTGTACAAAAAGTAACTGATCAAATTAGAATTGCGTCTGCTGGTCTGTAATCAGGTAATGGCAGGTACAGCCAGCATCACGTTGAGGCGCAGCACAAAAGCCTGATGTAAAAGGCTTCCACGTGCCGTATTAGGCATATTAGCATCTCTCAGATGTCTGAACTCAGATCTGTGTCTAGTCCAATGTACGTACAGTGTGTATGTACGCATGCTCAGTTTGTTTGTCTGGTTAAAGGAGCCTGACAAATCCAATCCAACTCATTCTCGACCGTTTACATGCAACCAGGCTATCTAATCATATACCCTGAAGGCAAACGCTGGGTAAAATATATGCTGCTCCAGCAACGCATCAACCAAATTGGATGCAATTATCAACACTGAAAGCAGCTGTATGGCCAGTGGGGTGTCTGAGACACATCTGAAACTAGAGAAGCCAAAAATCTCGGAAGAATGAGAATGAGGTGGGCCGCGTTGGGAGGACCCACCTACTTAAAGTGATCGTTTGCCAAAAAAATCATATTGACACAGTCGTCCCCCCGCCCCCCTGAGATGTAATCGATCAGCCAGGACATGTTTGGAGTCTTAGTTGGAGTTAAGAGGCTAATAAGTAATGGAAGCTTCAACTGTGTGGCTGCATTGTTATATACTTATATATACTAATATATATAAGTATATAAAATATATATATACTAATAAAGCAGACCAACACGTACTCTATACTGGTTTAATCTGTTGTGGTGCTGGTTTAGCTGGTCAACCAACAAAACAGCATCCAAACACAACAAAGACTGTTGGTTTTACTAGCAAACCAAACTCAAGAAGATACACACGTATACTTTGTTGGATATATAAACTTTCCTAAATAACTTTGACTTTAGGCTAATATTTCAAAACCACGTACATGGTTTCTGTTTATTATATTAGAATCAATTATTAAACCGTCCATATTAAATCACAGTGAACAGAGCACGCAAATACAAACCAGTACATCATCAGCAAACACAGCCTTGGGCAGTTATACGCTCGTAACATCATGATACTTTTAATTTAAATGAAAGTTATTCAGAAGTGTACATTTAGACGTTAGGATAAACTTAGGGGGTTAGTGTTTAGTGTAAATGTAGGGGTTAGGGTTTAGTGTCAATGTAGGGGTTAGGATTTAGTGTAAATGTAGGAGTTAGGGTTTAGTGTAAATGTAGGGGTTAGGGTTTAGTGTAAATGTAGGAGTTAGGGTTTAGTGTAAATGTAGGAGTTAGGGTTTAGTGTGAATGTAGGGGTTAGTGTTTAGTGTAAATGTAGGAGTTAGTGTTTAGTGTAAATGTAGGAGTTAGGGTTTAGTGTAAATGTAGAGGTTATGGTTTAGTGTAAATGTAGGAGTTAGGGTTTAGTGTAAATGTAGGAGTTAGAGTTTAGTGTAAATGTAGGAGTTAGTGTTTAGTGTAAATGTAGGAGTTAGGGTTTAGTGTAAATGTAGGAGTTAGGGTTTAGTGTAAATGTAGGGGTTAGTGTTTAGTGTAAATGTAGAGGTTAGTGTTTAGTGTAAATGTAGGAGTTAGGGTTTAGTGTAAATGTAGAGGTTAGGGTTTAGTGTAAATGTAGAGGTTAGGGTTTAGTGTAAATGTAGGAGTTATGGTTTAGTGTAAATGTAGGAGTTAGTGTTTAGTGTAAATGTAGGGGTTAGGGTTTAGTGTAAATGTAGAGGTTAGGGTTTAGTGTAAATGTAGAAGTTATGGTTTAGTGTAAATGTAGGAGTTAGAGGATTAGTGTAAATGTAGAGGTTAGAGGATTAGTGTAAATGTAGGGGTTAGGGTTTAGTGTAAATGTAGAGGTTAGGGTTTAGTGTAAATGTAGGAGTTAGTGTTTAGTGTAAATGTAGGAGTTAGAGGATTAGTGTAAATGTAGAGGTTAGAGGATTAGTGTAAATGTAGGGGTTAGGGTTTAGTGTAATTGTAGAGGTTAGGGTTTAGTGTAAATGTAGGAGTTAGGGTTTAGTGTAAATGTAGGAGTTAGTGTTTAGTGTAAATGTAGAGGTTAGGGTTTAGTGTAAATGTAGGAGTTATGGTTTAGTGTAAATGTAGGGGTTAGTGTTTAGTGTAAATGTAGGAGTTAGTGTTTAGTGTAAATGTAGGAGTTAGGGTTTAGTGTAAATGTAGGGGTTAGTGTTTAGTGTAAATGTAGGAGTTAGTGTTAAGGGTAAATGTAGAGGTTAGAGGATTAGTGTAAATGTAGAGGTTAGATGATTAGTGTAAATGTAGAGGTTAGAGGATTAGTGTAAATGTAGGGGTTAGTGTTTAGTGTAAATGTAGGAGTTAGAGGATTAGTGTAAATGTAGAGGTTAGAGGATTAGTGTAAATGTAGGAGTTAGGGTTTAGTGTAAATGTAGAGGTTAGGGTTTAGTGTAAATGTAGAGGTTAGGGTTTAGTGTAAATGTAGGAGTTATGGTTTAGTGTAAATGTAGGAGTTAGTGTTTAGTGTAAATGTAGAGGTTAGGGTTTAGTGTAAATGTAGAGGTTAGGGTTTAGTGTAAATGTAGGGGTTAGTGTTTAGTGTAAATGTAGAGGTTAGGGTTTAGTGTAAATGTAGAGGTTAGGGTTTAGTGTAAATGTAGGAGTTATGGTTTAGTGTAAATGTAGGGGTTAGGGTTTAGTGTAAATGTAGGGGTTAGTGTTTAGTGTAAATGTAGGGGTTAGTGTTTAGTGTAAATATAGGGGTTAGGGTTTAGTGTAAATGTAGGAGTTAGGGTTTAGTGTAAATGTAGGGGTTAGTGTTTAGTGTAAATGTAGGAGTTAGGATTTAGTGTAAATGTAGAGGTTAGTGTTTAATGTAAATGTAGGAGTTAGGTTTTAGTGTAAATGTAGGGGTTAGTGTTTAGTGTAAATGTAGAGGTTAGTGTTTAGTGTAAATGTAGGAGTTAGGGTTTAGTGTAAATGTA
Organism: Megaleporinus macrocephalus; assembly: GCA_021613375.1. NCBI lineage: Eukaryota > Metazoa > Chordata > Actinopteri > Characiformes > Anostomidae > Megaleporinus > Megaleporinus macrocephalus. The sequence goes on along the minus strand of CM038720.1, from coordinate 6,623,620 downwards.
GAGGTTAGGGTTTAGTGTAAATGTAGAGGTTAGGGTTTAGTGTAAATGTAGGAGTTATGGTTTAGTGTAAATGTAGGAGTTAGTGTTTAGTGTAAATGTAGGGGTTAGGGTTTAGTGTAAATGTAGAGGTTAGGGTTTAGTGTAAATGTAGAAGTTATGGTTTAGTGTAAATGTAGGAGTTAGAGGATTAGTGTAAATGTAGAGGTTAGAGGATTAGTGTAAATGTAGGGGTTAGGGTTTAGTGTAAATGTAGAGGTTAGAGGATTAGTGTAAATGTAGGGGTTAGGGTTTAGTGTAAATGTAGGAGTTAGTGTTTAGTGTAAATGTAGGAGTTAGAGGATTAGTGTAAATGTAGAGGTTAGAGGATTAGTGTAAATGTAGGGGTTAGGGTTTAGTGTAATTGTAGAGGTTAGGGTTTAGTGTAAATGTAGGAGTTAGGGTTTAGTGTAAATGTAGGAGTTAGTGTTTAGTGTAAATGTAGAGGTTAGGGTTTAGTGTAAATGTAGGAGTTATGGTTTAGTGTAAATGTAGGGGTTAGTGTTTAGTGTAAATGTAGGAGTTAGTGTTTAGTGTAAATGTAGGAGTTAGGGTTTAGTGTAAATGTAGGGGTTAGTGTTTAGTGTAAATGTAGGAGTTAGTGTTAAGGGTAAATGTAGAGGTTAGAGGATTAGTGTAAATGTAGAGGTTAGATGATTAGTGTAAATGTAGAGGTTAGAGGATTAGTGTAAATGTAGGGGTTAGTGTTTAGTGTAAATGTAGGAGTTAGAGGATTAGTGTAAATGTAGAGGTTAGAGGATTAGTGTAAATGTAGGAGTTAGGGTTTAGTGTAAATGTAGAGGTTAGGGTTTAGTGTAAATGTAGAGGTTAGGGTTTAGTGTAAATGTAGGGGTTGGTGTTTAGTGTAAATGTAGGAGTTAGTGTTTAGTGTAAATGTAGGGGTTAGGGTTTAGTGTAAATGTAGGAGTTAGTGTTTAGTGTAAATGTAGGGGTTAGGGTTTAGTGTAAATGTAGGGGTTGGTGTTTAGAGTAAATGTAGGGGTTAGTGTTTAGTGTAAATGTAGGGGTTAGGGTTTAGTGTAAATGTAGGGGTTAGGGTTTAGTGTAAATGTAGGGGTTAGTGTTTAGTGTAAATGTAGGGGTTAGGGTTTAGTGTAAATGTAGGGGTTGGTGTTTAGAGTAAATGTAGGGGTTAGTGTTTAGTGTAAATGTAGGGGTTAGGGTTTAGTGTAAATGTAGGGGTTAGGGTTTAGTGTAAATGTAGGGGTTAGGGTTTAGTGTAAATGTAGGGGTTAGGGTTTAGTGTCAATGTAGGGGTTAGGGTTTAGTGTCAATGTAGGAGTTAGTGTTTAGTGTAAATGTAGGTGTTAGGGTTTAGTGTAAATGTAGGGGTTGGTGTTTAGTGTAAATGTAGGGGTTAGTGTTCAGTGTAAATGTAGGGGTTAGGGTTTAGTGTAAATGTAAGGGTTAGTGTTTAGTGTCAATGTAGGGGTTAGGGTTTAGTGTAAATGTAGGGGTTGGTGTTTAGTGTAAATGTAGGAGTTAGTGTTTAGTGTAAATGTAGGGGTTAGGGTTTAGTGTAAATGTAGGGGTTGGTGTTTAGTGTAAATTTAGGGGTTGGTGTTTAGTGTAAATGTAGGGGTTAGTGTTCAGTGTAAATGTAGGGGTTAGGGTTTAGTGTAAATGTAGGTGTTAGGGTTTAGTGTCAATGTAGGGGTTAGGGTTTAGTGTCAATGTAGGAGTTAGTGTTTAGTGTAAATGTAGGTGTTAGGGTTTAGTGTAAATGTAGGGGTTGGTGTTTAGTGTAAATGTAGGGGTTAGTGTTCAGTGTAAATGTAGGGGTTAGGGTTTAGTGTAAATGTAGGGGTTAGTGTTTAGTGTCAATGTAGGGGTTAGGGTTTAGTGTAAATGTAGGGGTTAGTGTTTAGTGTAAATGTAGGAGTTAGTGTTTAGTGTAAATGTAGGGGTTAGTGTTTAGTGTAAATGTAGGGGTTAGTGTTTAGTGTAAATGTAGGAGTTAGTGTTTAGTGTAAATGTAGGGGTTGGTGTTTAGTGTAAATGTAGGAGTTAGTGTTTAGTGTAAATGTAGGAGTTAGGGTTTAGTGTAAATGTAGGGGTTGGTGTTTAGTGTAAATGTAGGAGTTAGTGTTTAGTGTAAATGTAGGGGTTAGTGTTTAGTGTAAATGTAGGGGTTAGTGTTTAGTGTAAATGTAGGAGTTAGTGTTTAGTGTAAATGTAGGGGTTGGTGTTTAGTGTAAATGTAGGGGTTAGTGTTTAGTGTAAATGTAGGGGTTAGGGTTTAGTGTAAATGTAGGGGTTAGGGTTTAGTGTCAATGTAGGGGTTAGGGTTTAGTGTCAATGTAGGGGTTAGGGTTTAGTGTCAATGTAGGGGTTAAGCTCCAACAACAGCCAGTTTTTAATATAGTTTCAATGATCTCATAAAAACAACTCCCCGCTCGTTCCGCCTACTGCAGTTTTGCTCCGCCCCTTCATGTTGAGGTTGGACTGTTGGACTCATCTTGGACTGCTTTTTGAATGATGCACAATAAAGGCCAGCCAATCATAACAGAGCTGATTTACATATATCAAGCCTATTTAATTACTGAGTGTATAAATGAGCGATAATAATACACAACGTCAGACAAACTTTAAAAGTGAACCTCAAAGAAAAAACATACAATATGAGAAAAATTTTATCATGTTATGTTATTCACGCTGACTTGTGGTCATACGTGTCCATGACTTGTTGGCCACATTAGCCTCACAGCTCCTGTTCCAAGCCAGCCATGACTGATTATCTTTGCACTGAAGGAGAACAAATGTGGACTATTGCCTTGAGTCTTCACACAATGCATCTCTCTGGCTGACATCTTGTTAAAAAGCTGTAGGAGATGAAACGTTTTGATTTCCTGACACTCGTCTCGGCCATCACAGGTGGACGCTCTAATCGGGCAGCGGCGAGGCCGGGCTCGTGCCCTTTGAGGCCGTCGATCCGCTCTGGACGGCCGTCGTTCACAGCCATGCACTCGACTGACTCGCTCTCTGATCGTCAAACGGTGTCGTGCTGAAGCTCGGAGACGGACGCCCACCGTCCGAGCCTCTCCGGCACGTGGTAATGAGCCCCCAGACTCGGCGCAGGCTGCCCGCTCCCTGCCCCGTCTGCCCACTAATGAGAACCTGAACGCATCGCTCGCCCCGGCGTCCGCCTCCGTCACGCAGAGCCATAATGAAGCTTGAGAGGGTTTCACACCTCGCTCCGGGCCGCCTGATGCCTTTTAATGGCTTGTTTGTTTGCTTTTGTTTTATTTTCCTCTTTCAGAAAAGAAAAAGGGAGGGGAAATAAATAAATAAAGAAATGTACAACAAAAAAAAAAGAAAAACAAAACAAAAGCGGCGACGGCATACCGCCTCTCCGGAACACGGCAACCGCCCGAGGCACTCCTTGATGTTTTGTGTTGCACGGGAGGTAAATGGAATTTATGCAGACGGAACCATTAGCTGCCAAAGGCTACTGGACACATGCTTTATATCTTGGAGGCTGGAGGGGTGGCGGTGTGGGGGAGGGGGTTGAGGGGGTTCTGGCGTGGGGGGGTTGGACAATAGCTTTCCCCACTTGCACCCTTTTTTGTGCTTGTTTGTCAGCAACCAATTGCACCTGTCTAGGAGGCGCCGGCGAGATGACACTGAGAGATGTTGACGTGCATCAGACGTAGAACATAGGTCAGTATCTCTCTCTATCTCTATCTCTCTCTCTCTCTCTCTCTCTCTCTGTCTGTCTATCTCTCTCACTCATACACCTTTAGAGCCTCTGTCCTTGTAGACCAACTTGTCAAGACATAGTTTAAAGCTGAAGCTACAAGATTAACATAGCTTTAGTTAGAGTCATGCTTACCGCATGCCTCAATCATCACACACTTGCCACAAACCATGTGGAGTTTGAATAATATCCTACTTTGGGCGGTGGCAGTGCGTACGTGGCAGCCTTAAGGTCTGAGAAATGATGTTTTGGTGGCAATCTCTGACCCACTCACCAATGTGGAAGGCGCTTTCAACCCATTTGGGTCTGAATCCATCCTTGCAGATACACTATACATGCTGATGGTCTTCTCTGGGGTGGATGGGATCTTCCAGCAAGACAATGCAACACATCACACGACTAGAAATGTCCCACACTGGTTGGAGAAGCTGACCAAGACTTCCAAGTACTACCCTGAACCCCTAATTTCTCAGACTTGAACCCAATTGAGCATCTGTGGGACCACGTGGATGGTGGTGTTGGCTCTATGGATCCTCCTCCACGCTCCCTCCAGCAGCTGTGGGATGCACTGCAGTCAGCATGGCTTCAAATACCTGTGATCACCAACCTTATTGAGTCCCTCACTCACATCTAGCTGCTGTCCGTGCTGCACACTGGTCATAGCATCTTATGCTAAATATTAATGTTCTGGACGTGCTAGGCCAGGAATGTGCTGATAACTATGCAAAAACATTCTGACCTTGGATGCTGGCAACAACATTCAGCAACAAAGTCCCTCACCTCTTCACCAAACCTAACCAAGCTCAGTAAAACAACAAATTACCAGGGATTACGTGTCCCGGACAAGCCGCCCAAATGTTACGCCAAAGGCACATAATGGGGTCGTAACCAGAGCTGGGCCCAGGGGTGGCGCCGTTCCTCCAAAAGCAATTAGGCCACTGACTAAAACCAGCCTCAGGTAGAAAACTCGTACATCTCTGAGGAGCATCTGGCAGCTTTCGACGCTTGTTCTAAAGTCTGAACCAATATAGCAAATTGTTCAGGGAAGTCTGTTACTCTTACAGGGGCAACCATGAAAACAGTAACAGTAGTAAAAACATTAACTATACATATATATATACTACTGCTCAAAAGTTAGGATCACAGTGAAATGTTCTTGTTTTAATGGAGTATCTTCTTCCTTAACACAACAATGGACTGACGGGTCTCTAAAGAAAGTTGTTTCTTTCTGGTCATTTTGAGTCGGTCAGCAAGCCATCAACTGCTGATCTTCAGATACTAAACTAACCTAGAATGTTGTTCCCTTTTATACTCACTTATTAGTAGAATGTTTTTCAGCTGTGATCACAATTGAGCAAGAGTGTCCTAACAACCAATTAGTCCAATAACATCCTTAACTTGGATTGGTGGTCGTACCAGGAGATTTAGACAGAGGACTGAGAATTGCTGATAATAGGACTATATGTAAAATAAGCCTCTATACAAAAATAGACTTTAATACAAACATTTTTATTCTTTAAAAATCATCTGATACACTTACATTAATTGTGAAATTGACAATATTGTTTGTGAATTGCATGAAATATGCATGAAATGAAATTCTACAGTGATCATAAACTTTTGAGAGGTAGCATATATATATACATATTATTTACATCTGTTCTAATGTTATCTGGTGTTCTCTCTGGTGAAAATACACTTATTGATCAGACTGTCTTCAACTAAATCTGAATACATATACATACAAACTTTTAATGTAAATCAATGGAATCAGAATTATTTCCATTCTATTTTGGAGCATTTCTATTGGTCCATTCATCATGAAACTTCCAAACAATGTAAACGGCAGCTGTCAAGTTCAAACAATGTAGAAAAAAAAATTTTGAATAGAGATACATGATTTTCTTAAGTCCCCTATGTATATACACCAATCAGCCATAACATTAAAACCACTTCCTTTTATCTATACACACTGTCCACTGTATCAGCGCCACTGACCATACAGGAGCTCCACTTACAGACTGTAGTTCATCTGATTCTCTGTATACTTTATTACTCTGTTCTTTAATGATCAGGACCCCCACAGGACCACCACAGAGCAGATACTATTAGGGAGGTGGGTCATTCTCAGCGCTGCAGTTACACTGACGTGGTGATGGATACAAGGAGGTGGTTTTAATGTTATAGCTGATCAGTGTGTGTGTGTATGTATATATAAACAATAATTGACTTCTTCATATGAGTATACTCGCCTATGTGGCCCCTGAAACAGACCTACTGTTATCTATAAGAACGGACTGAAGCATAGACCAAATTCATGCTTCCTACTATTTTCAATCTTTCCTTTGAGCTCATATTTTCAGGTTCTGTATCCAAGGTGAAAGGAAAGCTGGCCATGTAACTGCAGCCACTAGAAAAAACCTCCCGGCTGGACTCTTCCGGCCTGCCATTAATCCCGCTCGCTCCCATTTATTAGCTGCAGTATTAATATATGCTGCAGTCCCCTGATAACATGGGGGCTGAATTGCAGCGTAATTATGGAACCTAAGAAAGGAAACAAAACCTTCGGCCTCACTTTCCTCCTATGGCAACTCTAAACAAGGCTAAAAGCCTAACGCCTCGCTTTCTTCTCTCTGCTTTATAGACGCAGATCTTTTTTTAGCGACCCCGCCATCGTCAGAGGCCACAGTGGTTTGGAGGTAGAGTTGGTATTTAGAGGTGCTTTACTTAATTAACCCGTGTGTCCCTGCGGGCACGGCTTTGCACCACGGCCAATCTGCGCTCCTCCTTTCCTCCGAGAGGATATTTCTATAACGAGGAGGCTGTAGTGCCGGCTTGTACAGCAGATGAAGTCAGCGTATCCTACATTCACCCCGAACATAATGTTACTTTGTCTAATTACTTTCTACAGCAGTCAAACGCTCTGAAGTTGGTACTTTAACCCTCTCAGGTCAGCCATGTCGTCTACAACATCAAAGGACATTGTACATAAAAGAGTAAATCCATGGAACGCTGCGCGCTAAAGACTTGCTTTTATTTTTTTCCTGAAGGGAAGTGTTTATCTCTTCCAGTGAGGACTTGTATCCATTTCAGAAGATCTGTAACCCAACCTTGAACTGCACTGTAGATTCAATACTGAACGCCATCGGTGATTATCCATTTCTCTACATTGAAAAGAGTTATTGTTGTTGTTAGTATGACTAATAGCCGTCCAACGATACCTTGGGTTGAGTCTGCCAAACAATCAGAGGCTGTGTTTCTGACTTTTTGACCAATTAGAGGCTGTGTTCCTGACTTATTGACCAATCATAGACTATGTTCCTGACTTTTTGACCTATCAGCGACTGGGTTTCTGACTTGTCTACCTATCAGAGGCTCAGTTCCTGACTTGTCTACCTATCAGAGGCTGTGTTCCCAACTTGTCGGCCAATAAGAGGCTGTGTTCCTGATTTAATGTCCAATTAGAGGCTGTGTTTCTGAACTGTTGGCCAATTAAGAGCCTGTGTTCCTGATTTGTCGACCCCCTCAGAGGCTGTGTTACTGACTTGCCAACTAATTAGAAGCTATGTTCCTGACTTGTCAAACAATCAGAGGCTGTGTTCCTTACTTGTCAACAATCAGAGGCTGTGTTCCTTACTTGTCAACCAATCAGAGGCTGTGTTTCTAACTTGTCGGCCAATCGGAGGCTGTGTTTCTGACTTTTTGACCAATCAGAGGCTGTGTTACTGACGTTTTGACCAATCAGAGGCTGTATTCCTGACTTTTTGACCAATCAGAGGCTGAGTTCCTGACTCGTCAAAGAATCAGAGGCTGTGTTCCTAACTTGTCAGCCAATCAGAGGGTGTGTTTCTGAGTATATATATATATATATATATATATATCACATAATTCATGATTCACACTGTACAATTGAGTGGAACTGAAAGTCATGTCTGATAACTGGCCACTGATAATCATATTAGTTCAGTTGTAGTCTCAGCTTAATTAACACTGTCAGGGTCTTCTTGACCTGTAATTTCTTCTGGCCAGTAAAAACACTTATTTTGTTATTATTTACTATAAGTACAATATGCAATTTCTTAAAATTTGGGCTCCTACATTTCTTTATTTTTTTATTTCTTAATTTCTCCAATTTATTCCAAATTTATTTTACCTGTTAAGTGGTTCTGGCCAGCATTCTATCATTAGTACAGAGCAGTAACTCTAAACATTTTACTGTGTTTTTAATGTTAATTCAGTTCAGACTCACTATTTCACACCTACAACTCTGATTTAGGCTATCAAAACATCATCTTAATTCATCTTTTCATTTAATTTCATTGGCCAGCTTCTCAATTAAATCTGCAGCACCATTTAAGGTGGCTACAGATTAGCTGTCAGGCGTGATGGAGGGATCCAGTGAAAACGAGGCCTAGAGGATGGCGTGAAGGCTTTATCACAAGCTCTTATTAGTGTATTAACCACCATTTAAGGTGGAACAGGAAAAATGAAACTTGCAGCTACCAAATAAGAAGCTGATCTTCAGCCTTGAAGTTTTAAAGCTGGGAGAGTTTTTGAGAAGGAGATTTGAGAAGGTATCAAAGTATCCTACCTGGAGTTTTATATATGGCGCTACTAATAAATACATGCAATTATGTACACCGATGTGTCATCGGCAAGAGACTCATACCAGATGGCCAAATGTTAATGAATGTGGCGTTACTGTGGATGAGCTTGTGAATATGAGTGGCTAAAAATAATTTAGACTAAATAATGAAGTTTGCTGTCATGTAGCGTGACAACAATAGAGGACGGCTGGTCAACCGGAAAGAGCAATTCCATCATGTTAAACAGCGTCCCTATACAGTTAACAGTGCTTTTCCAGCAAACAAACATATATGTAATTAAAAAGGTTGTAAATAATCATTAATACAATACAAAGTAACATGAATATGTTATTGTGAGAGAAGTAGATCAGATCTTGAGCTCCAGTTTGAAGAAGGTGTAGTTCCAGATTTCTCCTGGACGCCCCAGACATTGTATGAATGTGTTCAGTTCCTTCAGCAGCAAATCTTGATTTAGCTTAATGAAGTACTGAGCAGTCAAAGCAGGTATTAGATGAGAACTGTACATAATACTGGGTTGTTTATAGAAGGAGAAGCTTGGAAAGGGTTAAATAAACACACTGACGTATGTAAAAGCACTACTTACAGTATTAATACTGTTTAATATTTATACAATAAAGTGTTTTGCTGAGTAAATGTCACATCTGCTGCTGACCATTCCCCTCCCCAACACTGGAGGTCGCTGTCTCCGGAATTTTAGACGGCCTCTTGACCATCTGACCTTTTTTAGTCGTATATAAACCCTGTGTTTGCAATTTAGAGCATTTGTATTTCTGGCATTTGGATCTATTGCTTCGTTTGTTATTCTCTATTCTTTTGAATTTGCCCATTTGGATATGTTTGCTAGTCGTTTCCTGCTTTTCTGATCTCTGCTTGTTATTATCTAATCTGAGTTTAACATTAAACATGCACTTGACTCCATACCATTGTGTGAGGCACTTGACGACAGTAAATAAAAGCTTCCTGTCTGGAAAAGCAGTTTTTTAGATATAATAGTGGCAGAATACTGTTATTTAGTACAACCTTCTTTTCAAAGAAGTTGGGATGGTGTGCAAAATGTAAATAATAACAGAATGCATTGATGTGTGACTCATTTAAACAATACTTTAAGTTGAAAATAGTGCATATAGGGTGTAGAATCTGAGAAATTAAAAAAAAAATTATATATGTTAACAGCTAACAGTTAACAACATGTGCATCACTGCTTGGTTTGGGACCTGCACAGCCTCTGACCGCAAGTCCCTCCAACGCATTGTGAGGACAGCTGAGAGAATCATCGGAGTCTCTCTCCCCTCCGTCTTGGACATTTACACCACCCGCTGCATCCGCAAAGCAACCAGCATTGTGGATGACCCCACCCACCCTTCACACAGACTGTTCTCCCTCCTGCCATCAGGAAGAAGGTACCGCAGCGTCCGGTCCAACACGACCAGACTCTGCAACAGCTTCTTCCCCCAAGACTTCTCAACACAACTCAACGTCTGAACTGATATCTTTCTCCAACCATTTACCCCAAATAAAAAAAAAGGGAAGCATTTTTGCACAAAGCATTGCACTAATAACTTTACTACCTCACTGGACTCTATTTATTACACATTGCACAATTTGCACACAACCAGCAATTATTTATTATTCTCTGTCTGTACTGTGTTGTGTTGTCTGTCCGTACTTGTTTGTTTGTGTTGCACTTGTGTCTGTATGCACTGTCTATGTTGCACCATGGTCCTGGAGGAACGTTGTTTCGTTTCACTGTGTACTCTGTATGTAGTTGAAATGACAATAAAAACCCACTTGACTTGACTTGACTTGACTTGATCATCAAATATTGGTATTGAAATATCGTCCAAATCTGTAACACTCGGATACCAGGGTTTAGATGCAAATGCAGAGAAAAACAGAAGGACAAGATCCAAAAACGAAGTCAGGGGAAAGTCAAACAGCGCATCAGAAGCAAACTCAAAACCGTGAGTAATAACCAGGCTAGAGGTCTACATACACGGCTCAATAAACTCACTAGAGTCCTAGTCCTAGTGATCTCCTACATAAGCAGCATTTAATGTCATAGTATGTACTCCCGACATGTAGACTGTCCCAATTCTTACATACCTTAAACATGCTGCTACTGAGAAACCTTATTTAGACCTGATTTTAAGGAAGCATGGAACGCTTCCTCAGCCGCTAAGACAATCCCATGATGCAACACAGGCTAATCTACGAGCAGTGAAGTGGTTTTAAAATGTGAGTTATTTTGATTCTCTCTGGAGTTTTAATGTGTTTCTGGTCATATAATCACACAAAACAGTATTTTATTATCAACTCTGTAACGAGTCCTTCACCATTTACACTTTTATACTCCAGACATTAGTATTTATGCTAGCAGATTTTTAAGCCTAGGACTATTGTTTTGGATGCCGGCTGGTAACTTAGCAACCAGCTAAACCACCGGTCGTGTGCTGCAGTGGGCGGGAACAAGCCGTGACGCAGTCTCTCTCTAACTAGAGCGTCTCAGTAATCTGTTTTATGAGGAGAGATGAGGAGAGAACACTGATACTTACACAGCTGCTACCTAGACAGCCTACTTACACACTCACTAGGGTTTGAGACACACCCAGTGAGAGAGGGTCCAGGGGTGCATCCGAAATTGCCTACTAAGTCAGTAGGTACTTGATAGGATCCAGCAGAGTGGCAGCAGCTTCAGTACGCAAGTGTTTAGCATCCACACAACTTCAGACGCACTATGACCAACATCTGACCAACGTCCTTTAACACAAGACCACCACTGTACACGTCCCACAATCCATTAAAAGCTCCTTTTGCTTCATTTTAGGTCCTGTTTGTGACACTGAGCTGCATTTGTGTCTGAATCTATACTTGGATGGTGTCTAGATGTAACTCAGAGAGAAACCTTTACCTCAGAAGTAGCTCTAACTTCTGTAGCAGCAGCTTACCAGCAGTAGCTACGTACACACAGCCGACGTCCCGCTTTACACCTCCTCTGCTTTGAATTCATCCACATCTCCAGCTGAATCATGGGATAGCACTGTGTGCTGCGGTTGCATTATTAAAAACTTTTGCTGATTGAGGAGGTCATCCAGGTCATTTAGGTAACGCACTGCTCAATGACTGTTGAGTATTTGGACGTGTCAGCCTCGCTCGCCTACTGATTTCACTACTGAGTATTACAGAAGTAGGAGATTTCAGACGCACCCCAGGTCTAAATAGTCTGTCCTAATGAAGGAGAAGAATAACAAGTGGGGGAGGGGGGCTGAGTCAGCACTAGTACTCCGGAGAGGCAGATTATAGAGAAGCATGCGTGACAACATGTATGTACAGCCTGATGTTGGTGATTTTTAATATCAATTCTCAACTGATACTAATCTGATTCTGGTATTATTCTGCATCCCACAAACTTATTTATCCATCCATTATCTTCTACTTTATCCCGCTAGTCGGGGTCACCAGGGGGCTGGAGCAAATCCCAGTGTCATCAGGTTAAGGAGGGGTACACCATGGACAGGTCGCCAGTCCATCACATGGCCAGCACCCACTCACGCTCACACTTACAGGCAGTTTAGAGTGAGGATCCTAACATGCATGTGTTTGGACTGTGGGAGGAAACCGGAGTACCCGGAGGAACCCACTCAAACACAGAGAGAACATACACACTCCACACAAAACCACCCAGACCAGGAATCCCACCCAGATCATCTTACTGTGAGGAGACAGTGCTGACCACTACACCACCATACTGACCACTACATCACCATACTAACCACTACACCACCACTAACCACTACACCACCATACTAACCACTACACCACCATACTAACCACTACACCACAATACTAACCACTACACCACCATACTAACCACTACACCACCGTACTAACCACTACACCACCGTACTGACCACTACACCACCATACTGACCACTACACCACCATACTAACCACTACACCACCGTACTAACCACTACACCACCATACTAACCACTACACCACCATACTGACCACTACACCACCGTACTAACCACTACACCACCGTACTAACCACTACACCACCATACTAACCACTACACCACCATACTAACCACTACATCACCATACTAACCACTACACCACCGTACTAACCACTACACCACCATACTAACCACTACACCACCATACTGACCACTACACCACCGTACTAACCACTACACCACCGTACTAACCACTACACCACCGTACTAACCACTACACCACCATACTAACCACTACACCACCGTACTAACCACTACACCACCATACTTACCACTACACCACCGTACTAACCACTACACCACCGTACTAACCACTACACCACCGTACTAACCACTACATCACCATACTAACCACTACACCACCACACTAACCAATACACCACCACACTAACCACTACACCACCATACTAACCACTACACCACCGTACTAACCACTACACCACCGTACTAACCACTACACCACCATACTGACCACTACACCACCATACTGACCACTACACCACCATACTGACCACTACACCACCATACTAACCACTACATCACCATACTAACCACTACACCACCACACTAACCAATACACCACCACACTAACCACTACACCACCATACTAACCACTACACCACTATACTAACCACTGCACCACCATACTAACCACTACACTACCATACTAACCACTACACCACCTTACTGACCACTACACCACCATACTAACCACTACACCACCATACTAACCACTACACCACCTTACTAACCACTACACCACTATACTAACCACTACACCACCATACTAACCACTACACCACCATACTAACCACTACACCACCTTACTAACCACTACACCACCTTACTAACCACTACACCACCTTAAATTTAACATCCTTAAAATCAGAATTGTGGGTAAATTCTCGTATCGAGCCCTGCTGCTCAGTCTGCGTGCAGTAAGTGTGCGTTTCATCCTCTTTTCTTTTGTTGGAGAGAAAGAAGGCAGAAGCTCTCGTCCCAGGTACGCGCTAAAGGAAATACTTTGTTTTTTGGGGAGAGGCGTGGTGATTTGGCAGGTGGCTACTGTGGAGCTGTCAGGCGTGATGGAGGGATCGGGCGAAGGAGAGGCCTGGAGGGTGGCGTGAAGGACTTTATTACGAGCTCTTCTCAGCGCGGCGTGTATTCTGATGAGCTGGAAATGTTTAAGCCGCTGCACACCTGGCCTGGTTATTACATTACCTGAATCTAATTACTTTTCCCCCCCTCTTTCCTGAAACGTTAATAAGAGCGCCGGCCAATTTAGGAGGCGCGAAGACGAGACGAGTTTGTCATTTTTCCCAGGACAACAGCGGCTGCGGTCCCCGCTCCAGGCGAACTCTGTTTTCCAAGGGGAAAACTTTGGCGCACTTTTTCATTTTCTTGTATATGTGTGTGGTTTTTAGTGGAGGAGGCGTGGTGAGCCAGCCGACAGTCAGCCGAGATGGAGCTGTCAGCCGTGAGCGAGACGTGTGCTCTGAGAGAGAGAGAGAGAGAGAGGGAGAGGGAGAGAGGCCTGTAGAATAGTAAATAATGCCGATCCTTTAGGGTGGAACGAGAAAATAAACTCTGAATTTTGGTGGTTCTCTCGAGTGAAAGTTGGAAGGAGACCAACCGTAGACGCTTAGACACACCGTGCAATATTACCTCTTATCAATTAGTATATCTTCACCAGTAAAATAGCTTTTTAGATATAATAATGGCAGAATATTGTTATTTAGTACAACCTCATTGTTAAAGAAGGTGGGATGCTGTGAAAAATGTAGATAATAACAGAATACATTGATGTGCAAATCACTTAAATAATATTTTTAATTGAAAATAGTACATTATATATTTATATATATATATATATATACAATGTTAATTTTTAATTTAAGCATCACCAGGTGGAACATCTCACAACTAATCAGGTTAAGTGGCAGCAGGTCAGTGACATGATAGGGCATAAACGAGCCTCCCAGTTAGGCGGAGTCACCCAGAGAGGTGGAGTCTTTCAGGGGGGAGGAGTCACCCAGAGACCTGGAGTCTTTCAGGGGGGAGGTGCCACCCAGAGAGGTGGAGTCTTACAGTGGGAGGAGTCACCCAGAGAGGTGGAGGCTTTCAGGGGGAGGTGTCACCCAGATACGTGGAGTCTTACAGAGAAGGAGTCACTTTAAGAGAGAGGAGTCACCCAGAGAGGTGGAGTCTTTCAGGGGGCAGAGTCACCCAGAGAGGTGGAGTCTTTCAGGGGGAGGAGTCACCCAGAGAGCTGGAGTCTTTCAGGGGGCAGAGTCACCCAGAGAGGTGAAGTCTTTTTAGGGGGAGGAGTCACCCAGAGAGGCAGAGTCTTTTTAGGGGGAGGAGTCACCCAGAGAGGTGGAGTCTTTCAGGGGGCAGAGTCACCCAGAGAGGTGGAGTCCCTTAGGGAAAGGAGTCACCCACAGAGGTGGAGTCTTTTTAGGGGGAGGAGTCACCCAGAGAGGTGGAGTCTTTCAGGGGGAGGAGTCACCCAGAGAGGTGGAGTCTTTCAGGGGGCAGAATCACCCACAGAGGCGGAGTCTTTTTAGAGGAAGGAGTCACCCTGAGAGGCGGAGTCTTTCAGAAGTAACTGAGAGGCATTAGTGCATTAGGACACTGCTGTCTGGATAGTTTTGGTTGGTGGATGATTCTCAGTCCAGCAGAGACACTGAGGTGTTTAAAGCCTCCAGCAGCACCACTACTGTGTCTGATCCACTCAAACCAGCACAACACACACTAACACACCACCAGCATGGTCACTGCAGTGCTGAGAATAATTCACCTCCCTGCTCTGTGGTGGTCCTGTGGTGGTCCTGATCATTAAAGATCAGAGGACAGAGAAACAGATGGACTACCGTCTGTATTGAAGGACTACAAAGTGCTCCTATATGGTCTGTGGAGCTGATTAAAGGATATAATGGATCGGAGTCTATTATGTGCTTATATTAAGTCTTAATTAATCATTTTACAGAGATACTTTCATGCGAGACGTCTTGCTGACAGCTGTAAATTGGGTATTTCTAGAGAAATCTGTCCACCTGCACTCGATTTTCTTGGGAACATGTTTCCATTTCTTCTGTAGGGAGCATTTCACAGTGGGAGTAGCGATATAGCGGTCAAGCAGCTTCACTGGGAGTTGATTAAACATTTATCAACACCTGTAATCAGCCGCCCTATAAAGAGGCTAGGAATAGCTAGACTGGGTGGGAGCAGCTTTTCTCTTCATTGTCACTCATTTAGCACCTTTGCGGGAGTGTATATCCCCCTCACTTCCTATGGAGGAAAGCAGGTGTCTTAAGCATCCCTGTGGGTCTAACAAGTGGCGCGACTTTGCCTTCATTCAAGCGAGCTTCAGTGAGGGAACAGAAAAGGGCGAGAGAGAGAGAGAGAGAGAGAGAGAGAGAGAGAGAGAAAACTCCATTGCCGCCACATCGGGAGGGAGCCGAGGAAGATGCGGAACTGTTACGGATAATACAGCTCATTCACAGCCTAGTTATTTAGAGCGAAGGAGAAAAATGGATTCCGCACTTTGACTATGACTAATACGAAATTCAATTAAATCTATAAGCAGCTACTCAGCCATAAAGAAGTGGGGAAGAATAAGCTTGCTCAAGGCTCACTCAGGAGCTGGCTAATGCGCTCCGTGCAGCCCTCTCCAAAGTAGGAGCTGGAATGAAATGCTACGGTTAACGCTCCAGTCTCTGACACACATACCGAGGTGTGTTTCTCTCGATTTCTGAGATCTCGTTGACCGCACGGTTGGGAAAAGCAGCAAAAGCAGACCCGGGACTTACTGGAAACCCAGCTAAATCAATACATGGATCGCATCCCAGCGCAAGAATCCGAGCATCTAAAGTATATACACTGGGCCGTCAAGCTGACAGACATCATTTGTATGGTCGCTATCCAAAGATAAACATGTCCAGCAGCTGCTGTTTACATTGTGTGCAAGTTTTGTGATGAATGGACCAATAGAAATGCTCCAAAACAGCTTGTACAAAATTCTGGTTCCATTGACTTACATTGAATGTAATGACAGTTTTTGTTTATTCTCTCCTGTATATATATATATATATTGTACATTATATGTATATTGTTGCTGTCCAATGAAAAACAAGTATTGAAAAACAAGTATATATATATATATATATATATATATATATATATATATATATATATATATATATATATATATTATATATATATATATATATATATAAATTATTGATATGAAAAACAAGTATCTCAAAAACTGTAACTTTTCAGGAGAGACCAAAAACATACTTTACTTTCAATGTAAGTTAATGGAACCAGAATTTTTTCTAAGCTATTTGGAGCATTTCTATTGGTTCACTCGTCATGAAATTTTCACACAATATAAATGACCATTGGCATGTTTAAATGATGTAGAAAACACACCCAAAAAAAAAAAAAAAAAAAAAAATATATATATATATATATATATATATATATATATATATATATAATATATATATATATATATAAGTTGCACCAATTCTGCCGACATCACTGTATCAATACTTGGAGCTGCAGTATGGAACGAGGAAAGAGAACAAATGGAAGATCTTTCACAGCGAGCGCCGCTGATTATGCCACTGACCGATACTTTCCCTGCCACTGTAGGTCCGTGTTGAGGCTGCCGTGAACACAAGCCCAAGTTAATGAGGTTCAACTGACCCACAGAGATGTGGCTGAAAGCTTGCTGACACCGCTGACCTCATGCTCTACAGCTTCTCAGCGGGAATTACTCCTCATGCACTTCATTAATTGTGCAGCTTTTAGAGTCTCCTTTTAGTTAAACGTGCTCATTACGTTAAATATGGACCCTCCCTATTAGCTCATCCATGCTCCGCCCACATGTGGGCTCTATCGTAGCCAAGGGTTTTTGCCCCATACTTGAAGGGGCCTGCAGTTTCACAGCTGGAACCTCCCAATCTACCTCAAACCCAGGAGATATGGACTTGGCCAGATGAAACATGGAGGCAGGCCTGTAAGACTGTGGAGATGCAAGTTGAATTCAGGCCTTTCTCAGAGCAGGTCTGTACCATGGTATCTCCAAGAATTGAGCATAAACTCTGAACTGGTCTCCCTCTGCATTTTGATGGGGAGTAAAGAAGTTACCACAGATGTTCTACAACAGCATCTCAATGGAGTGTTGTGAAGTGACCAGGCCTGTCAAAAACCCTGATTTTCTCCTACAGAGTGGAATTTGTGGTTTCGTCAGTTATGGCAAGTTGCCCAGGCCCTGAATCAACAAAGCCTTCACCCCACCAAGACACTACCACCACCATGTTTTGCTGGTATTAGGGCTTTGTTAGTATGGAGTGCTGTATTAGCTTTAAAAGCTCTTACTTTGAGCCTTGGAAAATACTTTGTAACTCTTGTCTTGTGCTGCTTGTTAAGCTTTTCTTGTCAGTCTTCTGTACATTTGACACACTCAGCTATTGCTGGATACCTTTCCTATCAATAAATGAAACAATGATTTAAAAAGTAGTTTGTAATTATTCAGAATGTCTTTGACTTATATTTAATTTAGTTTGATTTTCTGGTTTGAGTACGCTACAGGGGGTGCTGTTCCAATACACAGCCACCTAGTGCATTTCAGTCTTTGACTAACAATGTCCAATATGGCCCTAAAACATATTGTAACAGATACATTTCAATAAATATGATACATTTCATTATGAAATTAATAATATTTAGCTGTCACAGATCATTTTTTATGGCTTTTAAGTTTTAACTCAAATTGAAATAAAAAATATGATTGACTAAATGTCAGCCTTATCCTAATCATTTATTCTCACTTAATAATAAATAATAGAATGAATCATAATCAAAATTTTTGGCTCACAAAACATGTGTGAAAAATGTATCTACATGTCAAATAATGGCATATCTGAGGGTCTCCTGAAAATAACAACATCCAAATCATTTATTTTCGCTTAACATTCAGTAATCATTTGAATTTTCAGCTCATAAACATTCCAAACACATGATTTCTGGAAGATATCTGAGGTGACACTTGCTATTAGGATGTGTACAGACTGAAATGTGTGAAAAATGAGTCAAATTTATGAAGATATCAACATTTTGTTGGTATATACATGTCAAATAATGGCATATCTGAGGGTCTCCTGAAAATAACAACATCCTAATCATTTATTTTTGCTCAACAATCAGTAAAAGAACAAATAATTTGCATATTCAGCTCATAAACATTCTAAACACATGATTTCTGGAAGATATATGAGCTGACACTTGCTATTAGGCTGTGTACAGACTGAAATAAGCCAAATTCATGATGATATCAACATTTTGTTGGTGGTCTACATGTCAGATAGTAGCATATCTGAGGGTCTCCTGAAAATAACAACAATGTCTCATGTAAATACTTTAGAATTCTAATTGTACTTAAGAAATACCAAAACAAGTGCACAAAATCTCCTGGGTTCTAAGAGCTAGACGTGGGTGGAGCATCTGAGACTAAGGGGCTACCAAGCGCTGCTGTTGTTTAAGTATCCGCCCACTCGTCAAGCGATCGCGAGTTTGACCCCTACTGATGCCGCAGGCTGAGACTCCAGGACAGCGTAATTGTCCTACGATGGTCCCATAATTGTCCTGCAGGGGGTGGAGGGCTGGCACTTACTGTCCACAGAGGGGGGCCTCAGACCAAAAATGATTGAGAGCCACTGCTCCGAGCCTGGCTGTCTTATCATTACCAGGAGTGGAGGAGCCGCTTTCAAACAGCGCTGCCTTCTTTGAAACGCGCTCTTGCCGTTTGAGTCGTTAACGGAGGACGGCTTTGTGCGGCGCTCGGGCCCGATCACACAAAACAGGCTCTCCGCACAATGAGCCTCAAAGCGCAATGTTTAGATAACGCTCGGCGAGTGTTAAAAAGCTTCCCCGTCAAGTCGTCGTGGTGTTTAGTGGAGCAACACAATTTGAAGAGCTCTGATTAGCGGAGAGGACAGCTCAAGGTTGAAACACTTGAAGTAATTAGCAACTACTTTTATCATGAATGCACGCTGACGCAGCTCGTATTGTGGAAGAAGTCTCAATTAATTTGAAGTATGTGAGAAGACCACTTTTCATGGCTGAGGCAACCAACCAGGCCTACTGGTCGCATTTAATATATTGGCAAAATTGTTCACTCGCTCATTCAAAGTATTGAATTCAGTTGTTCTAATCTCTTCATGGCCACAGGTGTATAAAACCAAGCAGCTAGTCATGCAGACTGCTTCTACACACATTAGTAAAGAATGGGTCGCTCTCAGGAGCTCAGTGAACTCCAGCGTGGTACCGTGATAGGACGCCCACCTGTGCAACAAGTCCAGTCATGAAGTTTCCTCACTAGTAAATATTCCACAGTGGACTGTCAGTGGTGTTCTAACAAAGTGGAAGTGATTGAGAACGACAGCAACTCAGACACCAAGTGGTAGAACACCTACAATGACAGAGCGGGTCAGCGGATGCTGAGGAGCATAGTGCACAGAGCTCACCAACTTTCTACAGAGTCAATCACTACAGACCTCCAAACTTCATGTGGTCTTCAGATCAGCTCAAGAACAGAGCGTAGAGAGCTTCATAGAGTGGGTCTCCATGACTGAGCAGCTGCATCCAGGCCTTACATCACCAAGAACAATGCAGAGTGTCGGATGCAGTGGTGTAAAGAACGTCGCCACTGGACTCTAGAGCAGTGGAGACATGTTCTCTGGAGTGACCAATCACATTTTGAGACTTCTCGTCCAACATCAGTGTCTGACCTCACTAATGTGCTTCTGGAAGAACTGTTGGTCAAACACTCCATAAACACACTCCTAAACCGTGTGGAGAGCCTTCCCTGAAGAGTTGGAGCTGTTACAGCTGCAAAGGTTGGGCCGACATCATATTAAACCCTATGGATTAAGAATGGGACGTCACTCAAGTTCATATGTATGTGAAGGCAGACGATTGAATACTTTTGCCAGTACAGTGTATATGACACTGTGTTTGCTAGTGCTGTACAATAAAACACCCACTGTCACATAACGGCGTTTAGATGAAATGTTATTTGTACAGTTGACCAGAGCCAAAAAATGATTCAAGCTGAATTAGCTCAGCTGAGGTTCGATTTTGAATGACCTGCGTTCAGCAGTATCCTATCTGGATGGGTCATGTTGATGATTCTATATATATATATATATATATATATATATACAGCCAGCAGGTGTAATGGTCAAATTTACTTAACCTTTCAAACTGCAGGGAGAATCGTATGCCTTTCAGTTCTTTAAAGGAGAAATCCACTGACCTGGCAAAATTAAGTCATTCACAGTGGTTTGATGTGAAATGCTCAGTTCTAGAGAAACATATTAAGGTGAATAGAACCAGACAATGGTGGTGAATGGAACCAGACGTCTGTAGAGTTTAATGGCTGTAAAAGCTCCCTCACAAAAAGGTAATAGACATAATGGAATATAGAATATCCTGCCTTTCATTTGAAAAGCAATATTATATATATTTAAAAAAAGAAAAACATGTATAATTTTTGGTTGATTTACATTTTTCCACTTTCTACCTTTAAATGGAGCAGTGGCTGTTTACACTGTATAAAGATTTTATGATGAATAGACCAAAACTCTTCTGGTTCCATTGACTTACATTGGAACAAAATTCCAATTGAACCTATTAAGAAATTGTAGCATTGCCTAAAACTCTCAACTCTCAAACATTGGCCAGAAGACATCTCCCACCAAATGGATCTAAGCTTGAATAGAATTGCTGATTGGATGATAGAAGGTGGTTCATATAGCTAATAGCTTGTGAACAAGAGTGAGTGACGAGACTCACTTTGTTGTTGGGAGTTACTCCTCAGCTGCCTGGAACTCAAATGATGAAGATGAGGCAATGAAGAGGAATGTAATGCCACCCGGTTAAGCCACTGAACTGTATTAAAATGGAATTCCGACATTTTAAAGGAACGCTCACAGTAATAGGAATTCCAGTTAAGGAAAACCCACTATGAGGTTCACTGCTGGTTCTGGACTTATTTGCATCACAGATATTGTGACCTCTGGTTCGTATCAACACCATCACTGAGTTGTTAAATTTCACTACAACGACGCATTCCACATCGAACCTTTCGGAATGATTTTGTTTACACGCCAACCGTTGAAATATGCAGGAAATAGGACGAAATGAAAGGAATCTCCCTTCGAATGCAGTTGGTTTTTCAAGACCTACAATATAACAGACAAGGCCTTTTGCCCGGGATGATCCTTCAGAGAAACTGCTAAGCAGATTGATAACATATTCCAGACGTGGTGTGTTTGGTGGCTTTAAAATATATGTAATGTGATACCCACCGCTGAAATGCCCCTGGAGCCCAGAGAGCATGAGAGTAGCTGGCTGGCGGTGACAAAAGTGCTCATTCATTTCTGTCTCCCATCGTCACCAGTGAATGGCGAGCTGACAGTAGGCTGTATTGCTTCAAATAACATTGTCATTATTCATGCGGTTTTGAATGCGATGATAAGTAGATCCCCCACATTCAACTCGCAAAGCGAAGCGATTGCGCTCTCAAGGTGATAGCCGCAGTGCAAAGAGAGGTTTTGCGCAGGAATCAATATACGGAACAGATATATTAAAAAAAAAAATCAAAAGGAAACTATAAAAATGCATTTCGGCGCATGTAACGCACGAGCTAAGTTGACGATGGCTTTTGTGAAATAAGGCAATTCCGTCTAGGAAGTGAGAGGACTAGCACTTTCGGGGAAGGAGGCATTTGAGTAATTTGCAAATAAAACCTCCAAAATAAAATCCCCTCCACAAACACACACCCACATACCTATCCATAAAAGCCCTCAGGATGCAATCGGATGTGTCTGTTCGGGGGAGATAAAGACTCGCTCGCCGCATCTCATGAGCTGGAAAGTTGGCGCTGTGCAATCTGGCAGTCTACTCCTGTGACAAGCGCTGCCATTGACTGTGGAAGGAGGGAGAGAAAGAGAGAGGGAGGAAGACAGAGGGAGAGAGAGAGATTCCTATGTATCGTCCATCATTTTCCTCCTTTTTAGTGCAAATTTGCAGCATTACGAGTGACTTGTGGCTCTTATAGGACTTCGGCGGAATACAAAGCAGCTGAAGTGGAACCGCTAGAGGAGAGACTCCGGCTTCTCAAATCAGATGGACATGTTGACCCATTCATAGCTACAAGTACATCCACAAAATTCCCGTTTAACCTACTAAGAAGTCGTAGCATTGCTCAAAACAGGACCACCAACTGTCCAGCACTGGACCAACCCATGCCGTCCGGTCCTGATCTCGCAATTCCATCCAAGTACATTAAGTTCATTGCATACAGTGCATAGAGACAGTGAGCAGGTTGCTGATTGGATGATGGCAGGTGGTTTGTATAGCTGATTGGTTGTTAACGTTGCATGTGTGAGTGACGAGACTCACGTTGTTGTTGGGAGAGTCTCCGTTGCCTGGAACCCAACAGTCGCAGATGAGGCAATGAACCAATAAGGCAATGAAAGTTTTTAAAGGAATGCTCCCTAAAGTAGGAATTCCAGTCCGGAAACTCGAGCATGCTGTAGCCAAAGCCACAGCTAAAGGGTGCTTTTCTTCTAAATGATGGTTTGTTGTATCTCGAAAGGTTGTCGTAGCTGAAAATGGGTGAATTTTCCAAGAGAAGGAGTGAATTGTTACCAGAGTTTGAAATACCTGCTGGAATTTGTGGGGTGATGCTTCATTCGCAACAACATGTTTGGTTTAGCAGTTCTTCTTCTGGAGATGCTCTTTTCTGGTTTGGTAGATCTTCCACACATTACTGAGATCTTACTCATCACCTACTTTACTGTCTTCCATTCGGTAAATGAATAAGAAATCACTCTTTCCACCAAACTGGGAAAGATTTCAGAAGTACACACCTGCTACGGCATATTGTAAAGATTTTCAGAGATATCCTGGACATTGTTGCAGTTTCTAGCATGTAAGAAAAACAGGGTAAACAAATCTCCTACAGCGCCCCTCTGAGGCAGATCAGTGCTACAGCTCTAGTTAGTTCAGACTACCAAAGACAGAAGCTCACAAATTGTGAAATTGTGTGAACCAGCTAAACAATAGCAGCCAAGTTTATCTTGATGGGGGTCCATGATGTTAATTAAGGAGTCGCAGTGCCCCCTGAAGCACCCTCTATTTCACACCTTGATTGCTGCTTATTTCTCAGTCTGAGGACGATAGATTGGTTGAACTAACTATTTTATTGCTGGTGAGTTAGCAGGGAGCCAACAATGGGACCCCCAACCGAATAGTGGGTTGGGATGGGTGGTGGAGGGGTTCACACTGCCTAGAACTGCCTGTATATAAAAATGTGAAATTAATAATGGATCACTTGTTCAACAGAGCGTATATGATGGTGGAGCAAGGAAAAGTCCGAAGAAGTCTGTTCTGGACAGTCTCCACATATTGGGTGTATCGGGTGCATTCATATTCAATCACTGTGGGTCACGTCAACAGCCCGTATCCCAGCCTCTCTGCTCTGCTCTCGTCCACGTGGGCCCTTTTTACTTCTGGGGCCGAATACACCATGTTAACAAATGAAGGAGGTTTGATAAGCTCAGCCTCTGACTCCTGCTGCCTGTCTCCAAACGTATGAAGTTTTAATACATCTCGGGGTTCTTCAACATGAAACGAACCTCGCTTAGTGCAGCGAGGTGGTTTTCAAGTTAGGCAAACTGAGCTCAGGGGAACAATCAATAGTCTTTGAGCGGCGCGAGGGAAGAGAGATAGAGAGGGAGAGAGGGAGAGGTGCTGAGATCCTCGTGGGATCAGCCTGCGAGCCAAACATAAATACCAAGCTCGCTTTCAGTCGGCCGCTCGAACGTGGTCGGACGTGTGGGGATTGCGCGTTTCGTACAATTTGCTGAAGCTCTTTTCCATCAAGCCTCTAGGCCCCAGCGGTTGGTGGAGCCTGAGAGACCCCACCCTCCTAGTAGAGGCCCAGCCCGGGCTCGGCTTGACTACTGGCAGCTTATAGCAATTTGTTACAGAACTCACTAGTGTTGTCAACAAGCTTCTTGTTTTTGCTCTCTCTCGCCTCTCAAACTTCTCCAAAGTTCTCTCAGATAAGAGGATTTTCTGATGACTTCACTGTTCCATTCGGTGGGGGCATTTGTTTTCTCGGAGGAGCCTGCTTGTTTTTTTAGGAGGTTTTTTTTTTTTATTCCTCCTTTGAAACTTCAGTGTGCTAGTTCACTCATCAGCATCTAACTAGACTCGTTTCACACGGGGGACAATAATGTAGAGTCCTCATCAACATCTATCACAATTAACACGCTTTTAAAACTACACAGTAGAGCTAATGGTCTTTAAATAAGAAACTTAATGGGACCCTCAAACCAAAACGAAAAACGCAACCATTGCTACATCTGTGAACACCCTCGCTCACAAGCTAGAGTGGTGCCACAGCAGCCGAGTGGTTTCTTTTGAAGAACTACAATCATAAAATGCATTTATGTAGCATTTTCAACTGTTCTAACGTTCCACATAGAAGGTATATAGAATATGACAACCCCCAGATGTGGTTTTACACCCATTTACTGTCTATTAGTTGGTCCTGAATGAAGCTGTTGCTTATAAATAGTCTGATGAGCTCTGCTCTGATTGGCTGGTTAACAGAGACGCCGCAATGATCACACAGACACAACATGTCGAAATAGACTAAATAAAACGAACCTCTGTGTAAATAAGCTCCTCATACTGTTTAGTTAGCTGTGCTGGTTACTTGGAGCTGATAGTATCTAACGTTACCTATACCAGCTCCTCACTTTTATCTGGACATCAAACACAAAGTAGATTAAAGTTGTCACCTGAGGCGATTGTAGGCTTAGAGGTTTAGGGGTGCTGATCACCTAAATAAGACCAGCTCATAAAAAACCCTACATTTTAAAGTCATTTAACATCGAATCTAAATCCGAAATCAGTGTTGGGGCAACTGGAAAGACACATTATTACGATACTTTATATTAAAAAATTTTTTTTTATTAAAAAAAAACCAAAAAACCAAAAAAAAAAAAAAAAAAAAAAAAAAAAAAAAAATATATATATATATATATATATATATATATATATATATATATATATATATATATATATATATATATATATATAAATCAAAGAGAAAAACAAATAGATTTGTATCAATTTAACCCATTTTTCTCATTTTTTCTCTTCTGTGGGCTAAAGGAGTACCAGATGAGAATGAGAGTATTTCAGGGCATGAAACTTGGAGTGAGTGTGTCATGACAGAATAATTAGAATAATTTAGATCAGACACACCAATTCTAATAATCAGTTATTAATATTAGTACCATTATTAACCCATTCTGAGCATATGATCACACACACACACACAGTTACGTTATGGTATCATATCTTATCATTGTGTAACATTAATTAGTTAATACACATAGAGACAGCACTACTCTACACCTTAACTTTAATAATACAGAGACTAACCAACAGCACAGCAGCTACAGCTTCTCTCACACCTTTATAAACAGTAAACAGACCACCTGCAGCATCAGCCTGCTAAATTTAGTCCGGACAGTCTCTCCAACACTCGGAGCAGCTTCAGCTCAGCGTTCAACACTGAAGAGACTGAAGAATCGAGCAGCTTCACTTTGTTCTTCAAACTGGAGCTCAAGATATGGTCTACTTCTCTCACAATAAGATATTTATATTAGCTCAGTGTTAATAGTCTGACTTGAATCCACATCTCAACCACGTAATAACAAAACCAGGTTAGAGGAAACAGGATGTTGAATGAGAAACAAATCTCAGATATTGCTCTTAGCCAATGCTGCTCTTGATTTGATCGGTAATTCTGAAGTTCATGAGAAGAAATCCAGTGTTTTGGTGACGTCTGGGACGTTTTCTGTGTGGCTGACCACTGATTGGTCAGTTAGATGAACCCACTTTATTGACCTAATTCTAATCTGTATTGCTGTAGACGCACATTGTGTCGTTGTTGTTGCGAAGTGTGGCTCCTGCCACATAATGCTGATACAAACATCCTCACGATGAGGTTTCGATCCGAGATGTTTGGGGTAATTACAGAGACTCTATTCCATATGAACCAGCCAGTCAAATCACACACTTATTACATTACCTGCCCTCCTCTGTTCAAACTAAGCCAACTCAAATACGGGTTTAAAACAACGTACATACAGCTTTCCGTTCTAAAGCACCCTTAGATCAGATTATTGGTGGGAATGAAGTAGTCAGGTGAGGAGGGAGTAGTCAGGTGAGGAGGGAAGGAAGCTAAAAGCTTTACCTGGATGTCTTGACACTTTGTCTCAGTGTAGCTTCTTATTTCAGATGAAAATAAAAACCTGATAATACAAACTCTGGAGTCCAGTTTGAGCTTATTAAAAATAAATCACTGTTGTCTTCATGATTTGGTTCATTGACTGAAATAAGAGAGACGCTAATGTTAGCTTGATTGTGTTCTTTAGCCGACAAATCAGTGGCTAGCAATTGACACCACAATGATTCCCAGCGGCCGTATAATGTATCCGCATAATGCCTGCTGGGTAAGCACTATGCAGTCTCTGCAGACCAGCGTCGGCAGTAGAATAGATTGTACTGAGAGATGTTAAACATGGCACTGACAGAGGATTGTGGAAGGGCTGTCAGTTTGATGGAATTCCAGACTTGTTGGACTTTCCCAGGAATGCACAGTTTGGTGGAAGGTGGGGGGATAATAAGGGGGGCAGCAGAGGTGAAGAGTGGTGCCAAAGCTACGGCACATAAAAGCAGCTCTCACAATTGTATAATCGCTGTCCAAAGAAAGCGGCAACTTTACAGGAGAGGCCAAAAACATACTTTAAGTCTATGGAACCAGAATTATTTATGAGCCATTTTGGAGCATTTCTATTGGTCCATTAAGCATAAACTGATCAGACAATGTAAACATCAGCGGTCGTGTTCAAATAAAGTAGAAAAAAAATCAACAAAAATGCAGATTGGAGGGTTGCAGGGTTGGACAATGAAACTGAAACACCTGGTTTTAGACCACAATAATTTATTAGTATTGTGTAGATCCTCCTTTTGTGGTCAATACAGTGTCAGTTGGTCTTGGGAATGACATATACAAGTCCTGCACAGTGGTCAGAGGGATTTTAAGATATTCTTCTTGCAGGATAGTGTTCAGGTCACTACGTGATGCTGGTGGAGGAAAACGTTTCCTGACTCGCTCCTCCAAAACACCCCAAAGTGTCTCAATAATATTTGGATCTGGTGACTGTGCAGGCCATGGGAGATGTTCAACTTCATGTTCATCAAACCAATCTTTCTCCAGTCCTGCTGTGTGTATTGGTTCATTGTCATCCTGATTCACAGCACCGCCTTCAGAATACAATGTTTGAACCATTGGATGCACATGGTCCTCCAGAATGGTTCGGTATTCCTTGGCAGTGACTCCCCCATCTAGCACAAGTATTGGGCCAAGGGAATGTCATGATATGGCAGCCTAAACCATCACTGATCCACCCCCATGCTTCACTCAGGGCACGCAACAGTCTGGGTGGTACGCCTCTTGGGGGCTTCTCCACACCATAACTCTCCCGGATGTGGGGAAAACAGTAAAGGTGGATCATCAGAGAACAATACATGTTTCACATTGTCCACAGTCCAAGATTTGCGCTCCAACTTCAGCATCTAAACATATAAATGCTTATTTGATTGAATGGACACACATTCCCACAGACGCGGCTTCCCAAAGACGCAGCTTCTGGTAACTGCTGCACCATTTAAGGTGGAGCGCAAAAATCCAGAGTAGTGTTGGCTGTTATAGCTGCAAAGCGTGGGCGAGTCTGTATTGATGTCCATGTTTTTGGAATGGGATGTCCAGTGAGCTCATACAGGTGTGAAGGTGCCCACTTACTTGAGCAGGTAATACAGTACACATCTGTAACTGTACAGTGATGTGGCTGTTTAACAAGATGGTCAAATCTGTACTTTTTCCAACCCAGTGCAGTCGGTCTGCCGGACCACGAATCCTACATATTCAGCATGTTAGTTAGAGATGGAAGGATCGATCGGCTATGTATCGGCCCATTTCTAATCAAAATATGGCATCTGATCCCAAGAGCTGATCGATGGCGTTAAATAAATGAGCCTAATTTCTGTATTTCCAGCTAGCATTTCATTCAGGAAGAGGAGCCCTCCGGCCAGCTCCCTGCAATTCCTATCTGAACCACTAGGTGGAAATACATAATCTTTCATTTTCAACAACCTGGCCTCGCGAAAACAGGTTATGGCGTTCACCGCATGTGCAAATAGAAAACATGTGGTCCGCCAGATAACCATGTTTTGACCATGTTTCATGACTTGCTTGTGCTAATAATTGCATGTAGCCCTGCCGCCCTCGATTGGCATCGGCTATTGGTCAATCGCACTGAAAGGTGATCGGTGATCGCAATCGGCCTCAAAAAGCTTAGCTTCTGGTTCTCTCCTTCTAGTTTAAGCTGTTATAGTTCGATCTGCTGGAGTCACCAGCCTCACTGTAAAATTCTGAATATTCATATTCTCTACAGTTGTACTCCCGAGCTCAACTAACTTTCTCTCTTTACTCTTCCTGAAGTAATGACCCACCATCACCAGCCAGCTCTCCTGTCCATCTGTGTCAACTGCTACACCCTCAGTTACATCACTGTACACCATCCAGATGCACCAGCATTGAGATAGGATGGGTCTGTTTCAGCTCACGCCCACTTTACATAAAGTCTCAGTCAGAGACTGCCTCAGTCAGAGACTACCTTAGTCAGAGACTACCTCAGTCAGAGACTGCCTCAGTCATAGACGGCCTCAGTCATAGACGGCCTCAGTCATAGATGGCCTCAGTCAGAGACTGCCTCAGTCAGAGACTGCCTCTACCTGTGCAGCTTCTAAAGCTTTGCTATCCAGATTTCAAACAGAGACTCTTTTCTTTGGTATTTAGTTTATTAAACTGTAAACACTGTTTGATCAGAGGAGGATGGGTCTCCACTTGTGAGTCTTGGTTCCTCCCAAGGTTTCTTCCTCCAGTCTGAGGGAGGTGTTCTTGCCTCTGGTTTGCTCACTGGAGGATATATGTTGTAACTGTCTGTTTTTTAAAACTCTGTAAAGCTGCTTTGAGACAACATCATTGTAAAAAGAGTTACATATAAATAAACTTGACTTGACTTGACACAGAGTCTCTGATGTGAAACATGGTTTTGATGCCTGAACGACTTTACAGATGCAAGTCAGCAGAGCTGTCTGAGATGAATACACGCATAAATTACATATATAGGTTGACACTGAAACAATGACACTGTCATATGAGAAGCAGCTTTTTACAGAAGAGTTAAAATCCCAGTATTTAAAAACAGTGTTCCTCAACATTAAAAATAAAACTCAGCTCAGCTAAGAGTTAGGGCCTAATAATTTTAATGACTTGACTTAAGACTTGCTTGACTTACAGCAGGGACTTAACTTGCTTGATTTTTTTCACAGTGTCTTGGGACTTGGTTAAGACTTGAAGGTCAAGACTTTAGACTTGCTTATGACTTGCACCTGTGTGACTTACTCCCACCTCTGCTATCAGCTCAGACTTTTGCTCAGTGGTGAATGTTTTCGGCTGAAAGCTCGCGTCCAAACAATCTATTGTAAAACAATGTTTAAGACGTCAAGCAGTGCATTTCTAACTTTTTGTTATAGAACTGTTATTGGCAATTAAGATGTCTTCGTCTGGTTCCTATCACCACCACTGTGAGCAATTCCGACTAATGTAAGTTTCTCTAGAACTGAGCGTTTCACATCTACCGCTCTGAATGACTTCGTTTGTGTTTTAATAATTCAATAAAACAGAAATATCGAAAAATCAGTGTGATTCCTTTTTGCATCTGGTTATGACTGATAGCAGCATAATAAACATAATCAGTCAAAATTTAGAGAAAATAAGAAATTGTTTTGATATGATTAGTTTATGTCTTTAATAAACCTTTCATTAAATGTGGCATTCAAAACTTTGAAAAAATAGCCAAAATGTCAGCAAACTCAATTACAGTTGGGAAAATGAGCCATTTTTCAACATAATCAGTCAAAATTTGGAGAAAGTGAGACAATATTTTGACGTAATCAATCAAAGTCTCAAGAAAACAAGCCCCTAATTTTATGTAATAGTCAAACTTATGAGAGAATAGACAAACCTTCGGCACACTCAATCAGAAATTTCCAAATAAGTAATTTTTTGCCACAGTCAGTCAAAATCTTGAGAACATAAAATGTTATTTAACAATTGGTCAACATCTTAAAAAAATCTCTTATTTAACTTTTTTTTTTGAAAATAAGTAATTTTTAAAAAATATGTTCAGTGTATGTCTTGGATACTGCATTCATTTAAAGCTTTTGTTAGCAAATGTTAGAAAATTATTTTTTTTTAGAATACAAGCCACTATTTTAACATAATCAATCAAATCTTGACACAATAAGACATTATTTCATTATGATCAGTCATACCTTTGAGCATTTAAAACATTAATGTGATTAATCAGTGAAATTCTAATAAGAAAAATTAAAATAAGAAAATAAACCCTAAAATAATGTAGTAACGTAGAGAAATAGACAAAATGATAGCAAAATTAAAATGAGATAATAAGCCAATATTTCATCATAATCAGTCAACATCATAAAAATACGACACTGTTTTCACATAATCAATGTCTAAAAAATATTTGTCTCTAATTTAATGTAATGTTCAAAATGATAAGAAAATAGACAAACTTTGGCACACTCAGTCAAAAAGTTGAGAAAAATAAGCAGGTTTTTTTTCCATAATTAGTCAAAATCTTTAGAAAATAAAACATTATTTGAGAATCAGGCAACATCTTTAAAAAATAAGCTATTCAACATAATCATAATTTAGAGAAAATAAGTTGTTATTTTAACTTAATCTGTCAAAGTCTATAGATAATAAGACTCATATCATTATGTATATTATATTATGTCTATGGTTCATCATATTTACTAGAGAGTTCTTCAGAGTTCACCTGCTGGGAACATGAAGTCTTTACAAAATTGGGAAACTAATTAAGCGTCTAGCGAAGCTGCTAATGGTAACTTGTTGTTGACTTTCTGAAGTTTGCAGACGGAAGGCGAGGTCAGTGCAGGTAACTGTGTGTAAAGGTGGAACAGTCAGGAACATTAAACAGCCCCCTTGTTCTCGCTGAGTGGATGCGTTCTATTGTTTGCCATTCGTGGAATTAACCAACCGGAACACAATTCAGCCGGATCATTTTTTTAGTGTTCATTTCCTTTTGTTACTTCTGAGTGGCCATATTCCTCTCAGTGCTAACGTCAGCTTCCAGACCGCTCACAGCTTATCAACCCTGATTAGGGTCACCTGCAATTATATTCAGGCCTCTGAAATGTGTTGTTTATACCTGTGAATTCACCTTTTTGCAGTGAAAAGAGAGACGTATAGAGACAGAGCCTTTTAACCTCGTCTGATTACATCACCAGACTCTGCTCAAGTCAAACAAGATGTACAAAGAAACGCTTGTGGAACTCGAGGAGCAGTTTTTTATTCTGGGGTGAAATGAGTTTGTTATCTGATGTTAAATTGTGCTGACTATTAAACGTTACTCAGCTAAAAAATATCATGTAGGATTAAAAATTCAGGGTGTAATAAGAACAGTGGTGCTATATTCAGTTCTTAACATTTTGGAATTTAATGTTATTTTAACAAAGCAGTCAAAATCTTTCCACGAAATCAAAATCTGAAGCAAATAAACTATTGTTTCAACATAATCAAATATTAAAATATATAGGAAATATAGAAAATAGGTTAGAAATTTGGCATAATCAGACAAATTCTTTTAGAAAATAAGATATTGTTTCAACAAAATCCGCAATAATCTCAACAAATTAAAACCATAATTTGTCAAAATTTTAAGAAAATAAGATTTCAATATACAGTCAAATTCTAAAGAAATAGTAGATTATTTTAAAACAATCAATAAATATTTTGAGTTGGTAAGACTTTACTTTGATATATTCAGTCAAGATCTCAAGAAAATAAACTCATTTAATGAAACAATCAAAATTTTGAGAAAAAACTAAATTTTAGTATGCTCAATCAAGGATTTGAGAAAATAAACCATTTTTTTTAAATCTGTTAAAATCTCCAGATAATAACACTTTATTTTTAAAATCATCCATCAATATCTTCAGAAAATTTTATTTTGGCACATTCAGCCAAAGCCTCAAGAAAACAAGTCCTTAATTTGATGTAACAGGCAAAATGTTGGAAAGATAACATGTTATTTTGACATAATCAGTCAACATCTTGAGACAAAAAGTCCTTATTTGAAAATAACAGTCATAATTTTGAGTTAATAAGACTTTACTTTGAGATAAAACTAACTTTTGGACGCTCAATCAGTTGGAAATTTGAATAAGCCATTATTATTTTAACCAAATCAATTAACATCTCTGGATAATAAGATATTTTTGTGAGTCAAGGCCTCAAGAAAGTCTTTCATTTACTGTCTACATTGAGACATTTCAACATAATCAGTCAACATTTTGAAGCAAAATTTTTAATCTTGGAAAAATAAGAAATTGTGGACATAATCCAGATTCTGAGAATTCAGTAATAGTTTTGAGATAAGAAGTGAAACAGAGGACAAACGCAGGTGATATTTTCTCCTCTATCTGCCGGAAATGTGTTTCTAAATGAACGCCGTGGTGAGTCGTGTTCCTGCGTAAATGTCACAGAGGCATTTCCACTGATCTCCTCCTTCAGCGCCGTCTCGTTTTATGGGAGGTGAATTACATGGAAAATATAAATTGTAAACTCCTGCAGTTAATTCCACTGCAGGTCAAATTTTAGCCTGAATTAAAAGTGGGTGGGCTTGCACATGTTCCACCGCTGTAGTCAAGGGCATGGGAACGGGTATGACATTGAGGGAGACACCTTTGCTAATATGAAGCCCACCCTATCCCCTAAAATATTACCTATAAGCTGACTCCACTGTAGGTAAGGTAGTAAATCACTGTATGTATAGTGACGTAGAGCAACATTTGTGGAATTACAGTAAATTACAAATAAATAAACAAAATATAACATTATCTGTACTTCTGTTTATTATTATATAAATCTTATTAAATATCACATTAACTAAACTAGATACTCCACATTACATGGTACTGCTGTCAAAAAACTTTTACATTATACATGCAATATCTGGATTATATACACATATAACTAATAAAATATATTTATTTTTAAATCTTTTTTGAAAAATCTAGTTTCCTGACTAGACAAGACTAACATTAATGTTAGACAGTAAGGCTGTGTCCCAAACAGCGCCCTCTGGAACTTTACATACTACTGCACTACTGACAGCACTTCTAACGATGGTGTTATTTTATTAATTAATTAATTAATTAATTAATTTTATTATATTTTATTATTTATGTATGTAGTGTAGTAGCAGTCTGCAGTTTGGGACGTGGCCAGAGAGTAATGTAACTTTATGTTTCAGAGTGCTTTCTGACTAAAGTTAATATAAACGTTAGCTAACCCAAACCCTCCTAGTCTGTTACCATAACAACACATTATACTAAAGCTGTTTTATTACAGTATATATGGTCATTGTTGTTATTCACTGCTCTCATCACTGACCTTGTGTTTAAAGCTGGCGTGAGCTACCAAACGCTCCAGCGAGGCGAGAGCTCGGTCAGTGAAGCTGCTGACTGCAGGATATTTCTGAACAGGCATCTCAACACAAGCCTTAACACAGTGAAAGACCCAGGCCACCTAACAACCAGAGCCCGTTACTAACAACAAACAAGGTGCGGGAATTGCGAACGCTGCCAAAACACGCTTTTAAAATAAAATATATTTTTTAACTGTTTCCTCTTTTCTGTGGTTTAATTATTGGGGAGGACAAATCTACCTGTTTCTGATATTGGGTGGGACACGTCCCCCCCATCCCCTCCCGGTTCCTACGCCAATGGCTGTAGTAGTAGCCTAGATTCTCAAATGTATTCAGGCTGTTATGAAGTGGTCAGGATCTTCTGAACTCTGCAGGCAAAGGGTCTTCCAGCTTTGCAGGACACCCGTGATGAAGCGCTTGATGTAGCAGACTAACAAGCCCATGTGTGCAGTATGTGAAGATGACGTGGCAGAAATGGCCAATTTACGCTCGTGCTGGGGCCGGTGCGCTCGAGCCGGCAGCCTCAGGGAGCATCATGCAAAGCCGCAGTACAAAGAGTGGACAGTAAACGTCTGGGTCATTAGTGTTGTGTTTGTCCGGCTGGGAGCTGAGTGACGTCTCCCATTCAGTGGTGGTTGGGCATGGATGGAATTGCGGCCTAACCGTTGTGGGCTTTAAATGGGGGTCCTACTGACTTACTTATCATTTCTGTGTGATTAGGATGTAAACAATGCCATTCCGAATAGTTTTTGTGAGAGTTTATTTCTCCTTTGCAGGTCTTCATAGTGGTGCTGATGTTAACGTGGCTCACAAAGTATCCAATACTGTTTCTTAATCTGTGGACCATGAAGCACACTCTAGTGGTCCGCAGGCCTGTACTCCGGGGAGTTTGTAATGAGCTAGTCTCTTTTAGTAATAACAACATAAATAGGATTATATAATATATAAATAAGATTAACTTAATGATTAAAAAAAACAAAAATTTCTACATTATAATCAATACAGATCTTAACATAAATATATATATATATATATATATATATATATATATATATATATATATATATATATATATATATATATTCTTAGTGACTACATTTTATATATACTATGGGCCCTCATTGACTGTACATATAATATCTACATAATACCTACACTCACTGGCTGTTTAGCAGTTAATATAATATATATGATATGTATACTCAGTTACTACATGATATATATATATATATATATATATATATATATATATATATATATATATATATATATATATATATATAGTCATTAACTGTAACTGTACAAATGATGATATATACTTAGTGACTACATGATATATATACACTATGGGCACTCATTGGCTGTACATATAATAATATATATGATATCATTCTCATTGAGTACATGATATATACAATGACATTCATTGACTGTGACTGTATACAGTAATTGACTATATATGCACTCACTGATATGGACAGTCAGCTAGTCAGAGATCTCGACCCACTTCCAGCCCAACTCTGGTCCAGTTCACTGCTGGCAGAACACATTCTATGATCTTACGAGGGAGATTCTTCAGTAGATCTCTCTTCTTCTTCTAGCAGCACACCGCCACGCCGCCTCTCATATCGTTCCTGCAGCACCAGCTGCTGTTGAACACCAAACAAGACACAAAAAAATCGCCCGCTTGATTTCGGCTCCTGGATCTGAGAGTGGCCGAGCATCAGTGACCCAAGTGGTTAATCTCAAACTGATGAACTGAGAAAGAAGCAGAAATCAGGTTTATTATTAGTGCAGTGGGCGGAGTCAGAGAGGTTCACCTGTTTCCAACCAATCAAAACTATAAAAACCCTCTGAACTAAACAGACATCTGGAGACCAAACAGGGACCTAGTGGGAAATCCAGTGGAGCTTTTCAGTAAGAACATGATCACACTTCACGTCTACCTCCTACATTTGTATGTATTTATCCATTTTTAACATCACTGCAAATTTTGGTTTGCATGATTGGAGGTAAATGGAGGATCTGATCTTTTACCGTCTGTGATTTTCATGTTTTCAGTGGCAGCACTGTATGAGCACCTGGGCTACAACTTTGTGAGATCTTTCAGAGATGTTGACTTATGTAGTATTGGACAAGTCAGGGAAGCCCTGTGGTCCTGATGAGGCCTGTGGTCCAGACTTGTATTCTCTTACAATCTGGAGAACAGCAAATATGTGTCCTGTACCCAAGGGCTCTCAGCCGGTTAAAATGATTTTCATAACCTCCTGCTTGAGAAAAGGATTAGACAAGGCAGTGTTAAATAAGATGAGGCCTACAGTGATTGATAAACACCCTAATCAGTGTGCTTATCAGCCTGGAAGTCACACAATCAGTGCTCTGGTAATATATACGCATACCTGAGCAACGCAATCAGATTCAAAAGAAGCAATGATGGTAAGAACCCTATTGACCGACATATCAGAAGCTGTTGGTCATGTAGATCACAGGATGGGACCTTCCACCATCTCGCACTGTGAAACTGATTGATATCAGAACAAAGCCCAATATGCAACAGGAGAGAGATGCACTGCAGAAATGGGCTACAGGAAACAACAGGCTCCTAAATGCTCCTATAATTCATGTGCTCTGAAGAAAGATGTCCAAAGCACAACCCATGTCTATTACATATTGTATGCAGTTACACATTTCCACCAGAGAGGTCTCCAAATCACACCAACACACATTTTGCCTTACTTTTTTAGAAGGCTGAGAATTCATGAGTCACTAATTTTCACTGTTATCAGCAACAGTTTTGACCATCATTGCTAAAACCAATGTTTGCAGTTAACGCATTAATAATGTGTTGATGTGCTAACCAATATTTTTTCTATGTGGCATCTGTTGTAGTGCAGACTGGAGCCCAGCTTTAGCACAATGTATACATGAATATTTGATTGTGCTCTCATTCATCAAATCAACAAGCAGCAAACTAACAAAAGCAGCTCCAGTACACCTCGAGATCCTAAACTGTAACAAGAATACATGAACTGTACAGTAACAGTGGAGTCAAAACATTAACAATGTATATATATATATATATATATATATATATATATATATATATATATATATATATATATATATATATATACATATATATATATATGAGAGAGAGAGAGAGAGAGAGAGAAACTGACTATATTTATAGAGTATAAATGCATATATGTATTACGTAATTGACTTTATATATATATATATATATATATATATATATATATATATATACTACATACTGTATATATAATATGTGTGATATACTATACTTGACTGTATATGTAATTTACAATGTAAAAACTATATAGACTAATTGACTGTGTATATATAAATATATATATATATATATATATATATATATATATATATATATATATATATATATATATATATATATATATATATATCAATCTCACTGTCCCCCTGATAGTGCTGATGAAAAAGTCACGTAATGTTTACGTTCAGAAATGTGTGATTCACTGCACAAAATGAGGTGATTAATTGCAATTAATCATGTTAATTGTTTGACAGCTGTAATTAGAAAAGACGTAGGACATGATGTTAGTTCCTATTTTGCTAATGGCTTATCTTGAGGTGGTCCTGCTATCTCCTACCTAACGTCCTTGTGTGTTTTTTCTTCCTCTCTCGTTTCTGGAGAGCAGTCTGTACAGCTTCCACAGACAAGCTTCTAGCAAATTTAGGCCTCCCACCTGCATTGCTAGAAGGTCAGACTAACTCTCTCGGGCCGTATTGACAGCCTTATACCCGACAAACACTGTCACTATTGCCATTAATAACTTAATGCTACAGGGCACACTTCAGCAGGAGTGAGGTGCTGAATATCTGAAACATTCCAGTGGCCTTTCCAGCAGAATTTCAAACTGCTGCTGAGTACAGACTGATGAGTGAAGCCTTCCTGAGGTAAGCTTACATCTCAGAACAACACCGATCAGCTGCAACATTAAAACAACCTGCTTGTATTTACACAGACTGTCCACTGTATCAGCTCCACTGAGCATACAGGAGCTCCACTTACAGACTGTAGTTCATCTGATTCTCTGTATACTTTATTACCCTGTTCTTTAATGATCAGGACCCCCACAGGACCACCACAGAGCGGGTGTTTTTTGAGTGGCAGTGCTGCTGCTGTGTCCACTCACTGTCCACTCTATTAGACACTCCTACTTCTTGCTGGTCCACCTTGTAGATGTAGAGTCAGAGACAGTAGCTCATCTGCTGCTGCACAGTTTGTGTTCCTCTAGTTCTTCATCAGTGGACACAGGACGCCGCCCACAGGACACTGTTGTCTGGAGACTGTTGCTCCCCCACAGAAAGTTATTACGTGAAATGGTTATGAATACACTGCCTGTTGTCTGAGAGACTGTCTTACGATAGTTATGTGAAGGTTTTGGCCTTCATTCATTCCTGGCAGGCTAATATCTTCGCTGTCCAATGAAAACATATCTGCAAACTCCAACTTTACAGGAGAGACAAAAAACTTCTTTGCTTTCAATGTAAGTCAATGGAACCAGAATTATTTGAAGTAAATTTGAAGCATTTCTATTGGTCCAGTCATCATAACATTTTCACACAATGTAAACAGCAGCTGCTTTATTCAAATAGCATGGAAAAATAAAAATCAATAAAATTGGAGGTACTGTTCTTTTTCTATGGATGGCAGTGATATCATTGAGCATCATTAGGCAAGATAGTCCCAAAGAAACCATACTATATTAAGATTTACCATTAGTTTACCATCATCCACACATAAAAACTCAGGAGACGTGTAGGTTCTCTGCTGGTTCTGATAAGTAAATAAATTGTCTATATTTGGTTTGTAGACATGGTGACTCCTGGTTCCACCACTGTAAACAACACCTGAATCTGTACACCAAACCAACTCTGAATGACTCTGATTAAACTATGCAGGAATTTTGAAAACATTAGTGGAATTCCCCTTTGATGAGAAGTCAAACAGCCGTCTCCAGCTTCTGCATTAATATGATACTTTAGTCTAAAAACCCCAAATACTAGCTTTACCTCTCATAGCATTGTGCACACACCCACACACGGGTGATTATTTCTTTATTTATCTATCTATCTATCTATCTATCTGTTTATTTATTTATTTGCAGACTTTTTTCATATTCATGCTGGAGGCTTGTGTCTGAGTGAAATTATGAGCATGATTCATTAGCAGTCATGATTCATTTCTGAATAGCATGTGTAAATGTTAAAAGGACAGTGTTTTTGTTGGGGCTGATTCAAAGCCACAATCCTGAGAGGTTTATTATGTAAGTATTATATTTCATTTACATGCACATGAAAGTTCAGACTCTGAAACAAGTGATGAAAAATTCAAGCTGTGCGATTGCGGCGCTCGTAACTTTGTTTGGGTTTTCTCTTAAAAAAGTATAAAAAGGGGAAAAAGTATGAAAACTTCAGAGTATATTTTGTATATATAGTATATGGAGCAAATATAATATATATGTATGTATAGTGTATATATAGTAGTGTATATATATATATATATATATATATATATATATATATATATATATATATATAGAGTGTGTGTATATGTATAGATATATATATAGACTACTGCAAGTACATGTTTAATACATTTTCTGGAAAAAACAAATATATATATATATATATATATATATATATATATATATATATATATATATATATATATATATATATATATATATATAAAGAGAGAGAGAGAGAGAGAGAGAGAGAAAGTGTGTGTATATGTATAGATATATATAGACCTACATGTTGAAGATATTTTCTGGAAATACAAATCTACATAAATATATTTACACACAACATACTTTTAAGAGTTTATATTGAGTATAATGTATCTGTGTACCAACAGTGCATATATATATATATATATATATAATGAAAATACAAATACATTTAAATATACTTAAAGTAACACAAGTTAATGTATAAAGTATTAAGAATATATGTACATATATATACACACATACATATATACATAAAGTGTGTGAACATTAATTTCTCAATTTTTTTTTACATCATTTGAACACATCAGCTGCTCTTTATATCCTGTAAAGCTGACGACTGGAATAAGGCCTCTTTACATTAACTTACATTATAAATAAGGAAAGTTTTTGCCTCTCTATTATCTCTATTTCTGAGATACTTTACTGAGATAATTCTGGACAACGACTAGACTAAACACATTCATTTACAGTTATTTTCCTCTCTTTCTGTCCTTTCTGGACTTTCTTTGCTGTAATTCTTGGAGAGATGGATAATCTGCTGTTAAATGGAGGGGCGGGCTGATAGTGGGATGGGGGGGGGGGGGGGGTTCAGGGGGGCGGTAATCAGGCTGCCTGGCTCTACAATGAGCTCTGAATTGTGGGCAGCAGTAATTAAAGGCCCTCGAGATACTGAGGCTGTTTTAAAACATTGATTTGCAGAAGCTAATGACACTAAGAAATTGTTTTAGATTGCAGCGTATTGTTCTGCCGCGTTCGCATCAGATCCAGATCATCAGACTATTTATGGGAAGTTGGATCGTCGTCCGAGTGAGGGAGAAAACACACTCTTCTTGGTATTTTTAAAACCAACACATTAAAAGTGCTGTAGTGTGAGTTTGGTACGCCAGATGTGGTTTTACACCCATTCATTCTCTAAGTTTTGGTTCTAGAATGAAGCCGTTTTCCCATTTTTGCTGAGTTCATGAATATTTTGAACTCTGCTCTGATTGGCTGGTT
Source organism: Megaleporinus macrocephalus (assembly GCA_021613375.1). Taxonomy (NCBI): domain Eukaryota; kingdom Metazoa; phylum Chordata; class Actinopteri; order Characiformes; family Anostomidae; genus Megaleporinus; species Megaleporinus macrocephalus. The sequence continues at coordinate 6,582,682 of CM038720.1, read as the reverse complement.
TACAGGGAGACGCCACAATGATCACACAGACATGTTGAAACAGACAAAACAAAACGAACCTCCGTGTAAATAAACTCCTCATACTGTTTAGTTAGCTGTGCTGGTTACTTGGAGCTGCTAGTATCTACTGTTACCTATACCAGCTACTCTGTTTCATCTGGACATCAAACACAAAGTAGATTAAAGTCTCTGTGAAACTTTCAGTTTAAGATGATCTGCTTCAACCAGCACACAGTGATCCACTCACACAGCATGGCTGCTACTTCCAGTCACTGTTGGAGGTTGTGGTGCTAATAAAGGTGGAGCTGCTCGTCTCTTCAGTCTCTTCAGTGTTGAACGCTGAGCTGAAGCTGCTCCGAGTGTTGGAGAAACTGTCCGGAGAGAAACGTACAGACTGCAGAGTTAAAGTTGTTCAGGATCCTGTTAAAGATGTGGGAGCTGAAGTTCAGCAGCTTGTTTAGTGAATGTTCAGTTCCACCTTAAATGGAGCTGCAGTTACATTCTAGTGTCTGTACAAGCTGCAGTGTTTAAGGTGGAACATTAGATGAAGAATGTGGAGAAGAGGAACTTCAGGCTGGTTTAAAGATGAACATGTAGCTCTGACAGTTGGGCTGTTCGTTGGGAAGGAATGAGAAGTGCTGATGTTCCCTTCACAGCCTGGAACGCTGGATTTCTCCACATAGTCACCAGTTTGGTGGTTGTTGTGGTTGTATGTAAATGTTGGGGGTGTAAATATTAACGAGTCTGTTACGTAACAGTTTAGGATCCTCCCTCTTGTATTTTGATATATATATTTTTTAAACCTGTCATGTCTGGCAATCGCAATCGGAACAATGATCCGAATGCACTGATGTACCAAACATATTTGCTTTTACAAGAACAGCTCTATGGGTTTCTATAGCCTATTCTTGTTAATGTTTGTTTTTTTATTTTATTTATTTATTTATTTAGCCAGGCCTTAAAGGCAGTAAAGGAGAGGAAAAAGAGGAGAGGAAAAAAAAGAAAAAAGAAAAAAGAAGAAAGAAAAAAAGGGGAAAAAATTAATGAAATAAGTAATAATAATAATAATAATAATAATAATAATAATAAATAAGTAAATAAACAACTAAATAAACAAACAAATGAAAGAAAAAAAGGAAAAATATATATATAGATACATACATACATACACATATTTACATATCTATACATATGCATATACATATATACACCCCACACAATTCCCCTTGGCAGAGCCCCCCTCCCACACCAAAGAGGCCCAAACCACCCCAGGACACAACCGCCAAGGGAGTGGGCCAGAGACCATGCCAAGACGTCCAGCCATGCACCCAGGGACCCACGGGCACCCACACTCCGGGGGGGGGCAACAGTGACGCCCAGCGCGGAGCGGTGGTGAGGGATAACTGTATTTTGATTTGTATTTAAAGAACAGAGTTTGAGGTTCAGGGTATGTACGTCACGCCCTCCCTTGCTCCGCCCCTTAGCCTTGCCCCTCACCCTTCTCTGTTCTGTAGCCCCGCCTTCTTATTAGCCCCAGGTGTTTCTCATTTGTTCCCTGTGTATTTAGATCATGTCTGAAACTGTGATAAACCAGCTGACTCTCTAAATTACGCTCGAACAGCCGACATAGTCGACAAAGTTTACGAGACGTGACTAATTACGTGACCTTTTATATAAAAGGAAAATGTTACACTTGCAGTGATTGTATAAATATATATTTTTTTATTTTTATACATCAATTAACTGCGGCAGCTTTTGTTTACATTGTGGGAGGATTTCATGATGAATGGACCAATAGAAATGCTCCAAAATAGTTTGTAAATAATTCTGGTTCCATTGACATACATTGAAGGTGAAGACAGTTTTTGGCCTCTCCTGTTTTTCATTGGACAGCAACAATATATACCTGAAGTGCGTGTAGTATATAGTAAATAAAAAGCAGGACTGTAATTTCAGGACCTCCATACTGACTGTTCCTGTGCGGTGGGCGTATCTACGAATGAAGTGGTATGTACTCTGGTATGAACAGCCTGATGAGTGGCGTTCCTCTCCTGTCTGCGTGCTCTGTGTCTGATTGGTGTTTTGGTTTGTTGGGTTTTGTTCTGCTGTCTTGATGTCTCTTTGTTTTCTTTCTGTATGTCTGTCATTAGTGTTCTTCTCTTTAGTCACCTCTCAGATTCAGTTCCTTCAGTGATTTCAGTGAATCCAAAGTGAGGGAGCG